>CATKUP010000659.1:0-97247 GCA_949786385.1 Onychomys leucogaster
AAGCAGAGTTGAACTAGATATGGTCCGTGTGTGTAGGAAACACAGTTCTTTTGTTCTGAGCACTCTCACGTTTCCCGCCTTATTAGAGACTCTAGAAAGCAAGAGCGTGCTTCTTGCTCTAAAGCAGAGTGTGTTTCATGGATGAGAACTGTGCTGTGTGTTTCCCTTCAGAAACGGAGTTAAATGCCAGGCTCTGTGTCTTCCTACAAGCGAGACTTCGTTTCAGGTAAACGCAGTCACTTTTCAGCTCAAACGAAGCTCTATTGTACACGAAGCTCACATGTTTCTCGCTCTTAACTGAAACGCACTGGATGTTAGAGGGCCTGTGGTTTGTATCAGTTTCAGAAGCAGAGTTGAACTAGATATGGTCCGTGTGTGTAGGAAACACAGTTCTTTTGTTCTGAGCACTCTCACGTTTCCCGCCTTATTAGAGACTCTAGAAAGCAAGAGCGTGCTTCTTGCTCTAAAGCAGAGTGTGTTTCATGGATGAGAACTGTGCTGTGTGTTTCCCTTCAGAAACGGAGTTAAATGCCAGGCTCTGTGTCTTCCTACAAGCGAGACTTCGTTTCAGGTAAACGCAGTCACTTTTCAGCTCAAACGAAGCTCTATTGTACACGAAGCTCACACGTTTCTCGCTCTTAACTGAAACGCACTGGATGTTAGAGGGCCTGTGGTTTGTATCAGTTTCAGAAGCAGAGTTGAACTAGATATGGTCCGTGTGTGTAGGAAACACAGTTCTTTTGTTCTGAGCACTCTCACGTTTCCCGCCTTATTAGAGACTCTAGAAAGCAAGAGCGTGCTTCTTGCTCTAAAGCAGAGTGTGTTTCATGGATGAGAACTGTGCTGTGTGTTTCCCTTCAGAAACGGAGTTAAATGCCAGGCTCTGTGTCTTCCTACAAGCGAGACTTCGTTTCAGGTAAACGCAGTCACTTTTCAGCTCAAACGAAGGTCTATTGTACACGAAGCTCACACGTTTCTCGCTCTTAACTGAAACGCACTGGATGTTAGAGGGCCTGTGGTTTGTATCAGTTTCAGAAGCAGAGTTGAACTAGATATGGTCCGTGTGTGTAGGAAACACAGTTCTTTTGTTCTGAGCACTCTCACGTTTCCCGCCTTATTAGAGACTCTAGAAAGCAAGAGCGTGCTTCTTGCTCTAAAGCAGAGTGTGTTTCATGGATGAGAACTGTGCTGTGTGTTTCCCTTCAGAAACGGAGTTAAATGCCAGGCTCTGTGTCTTCCTACAAGCGAGACTTCGTTTCAGGTAAACGCAGTCACTTTTCAGCTCAAACGAAGCTCTATTGTACACGAAGCTCACACGTTTCTCGCTCTTAACTGAAACGCACTGGATGTTAGAGGGCCTGTGGTTTGTATCAGTTTCAGAAGCAGAGTTGAACTAGATATGGTCCGTGTGTGTAGGAAACACAGTTCTTTTGTTCTGAGCACTCTCACGTTTCCCGCCTTATTAGAGACTCTAGAAAGCAAGAGCGTGCTTCTTGCTCTAAAGCAGAGTGTGTTTCATGGATGAGAACTGTGCTGTGTGTTTCCCTTCAGAAACGGAGTTAAATGCCAGGCTCTGTGTCTTCCTACAAGCGAGACTTCGTTTCAGGTAAACGCAGTCACTTTTCAGCTCAAACGAAGCTCTATTGTACACGAAGCTCACATGTTTCTCGCTCTTAACTGAAACGCACTGGATGTTAGAGGGCCTGTGGTTTGTATCAGTTTCAGAAGCAGAGTTGAACTAGATATGGTCCGTGTGTGTAGGAAACACAGTTCTTTTGTTCTGAGCACTCTCACGTTTCCCGCCTTATTAGAGACTCTAGAAAGCAAGAGCGTGCTTCTTGCTCTAAAGCAGAGTGTGTTTCATGGATGAGAACTGTGCTGTGTGTTTCCCTTCAGAAACGGAGTTAAATGCCAGGCTCTGTGTCTTCCTACAAGCGAGACTTCGTTTCAGGTAAACGCAGTCACTTTTCAGCTCAAACGAAGCTCTATTGTACACGAAGCTCACACGTTTCTCGCTCTTAACTGAAACGCACTGGATGTTAGAGGGCCTGTGGTTTGTATCAGTTTCAGAAGCAGAGTTGAACTAGATATGGTCCGTGTGTGTAGGAAACACAGTTCTTTTGTTCTGAGCACTCTCACGTTTCCCGCCTTATTAGAGACTCTAGAAAGCAACAGCGTGCTTCTTGCTCTAAAGCAGAGTGTGTTTCATGGATGAGAACTGTGCTGTGTGTTTCCCTTCAGAAACGGAGTTAAATGCCAGGCTCTGTGTCTTCCTACAAGCGAGACTTCGTTTCAGGTAAACGCAGTCACTTTTCAGCTCAAACGAAGCTCTATTGTACACGAAGCTCACACGTTTCTCGCTCTTAACTGAAACGCACTGGATGTTAGAGGGCCTGTGGTTTGTATCAGTTTCAGAAGCAGAGTTGAACTAGATATGGTCCGTGTGTGTAGGAAACACAGTTCTTTTGTTCTGAGCACTCTCACGTTTCCCGCCTTATTAGAGACTCTAGAAAGCAAGAGCGTGCTTCTTGCTCTAAAGCAGAGTGTGTTTCATGGATGAGAACTGTGCTGTGTGTTTCCCTTCAGAAACGGAGTTAAATGCCAGGCTCTGTGTCTTCCTACAAGCGAGACTTCGTTTCAGGTAAACGCAGTCACTTTTCAGCTCAAACGAAGCTCTATTGTACACGAAGCTCCCACGTTTCTCGCTCTTAACTGAAACGCACTGGATGTTAGAGGGCCTGTGGTTTGTATCAGTTTCAGAAGCAGAGTTGAACTAGATATGGTCCGTGTGTGTAGGAAACACAGTTCTTTTGTTCTGAGCACTCTCACGTTTCCCGCCTTATTAGAGACTCTAGAAAGCAAGAGCGTGCTTCTTGCTCTAAAGCAGAGTGTGTTTCATGGATGAGAACTGTGCTGTGTGTTTCCCTTCAGAAACGGAGTTAAATGCCAGGCTCTGTGTCTTCCTACAAGCGAGACTTGGTTTCAGGTAAACGCAGTCACTTTTCAGCTCAAACGAAGCTCTATTGTACACGAAGCTCACACGTTTCTCGCTCTTAACTGAAACGCACTGGATGTTAGAGGGCCTGTGGTTTGTATCAGTTTCAGAAGGAGAGTTGAACTAGATATGGTCCGTGTGTGTAGGAAACACAGTTCTTTTGTTCTGAGCACTCTCACGTTTCCCGCCTTATTAGAGACTCTAGAAAGCAAGAGCGTGCTTCTTGCTCTAAAGCAGAGTGTGTTTCATGGATGAGAACTGTGCTGTGTGTTTCCCTTCAGAAACGGAGTTAAATGCCAGGCTCTGTGTCTTCCTACAAGCGAGACTTCGTTTCAGGTAAACGCAGTCACTTTTCAGCTCAAACGAAGCTCTATTGTACACGAAGCTCACACGTTTCTCGCTCTTAACTGAAACGCACTGGATGTTAGAGGGCCTGTGGTTTGTATCAGTTTCAGAAGCAGAGTTGAACTAGATATGGTCCGTGTGTGTAGGAAACACAGTTCTTTTGTTCTGAGCACTCTCACGTTTCCCGCCTTATTAGAGACTCTAGAAAGCAAGAGCGTGCTTCTTGCTCTAAAGCAGAGTGTGTTTCATGGATGAGAACTGTGCTGTGTGTTCCCCTTCAGAAATGGAGTTAAATGCCAGGCTCTGTGTCTTCCTACAAGCGAGACTTCGTTTCAGGTAAACGCAGTCACTTTTCAGCTCAAACGAAGCTATATTGTACACGAAGCTCACACGTTTCTCGCTCTTAACTGAAACGCACTGGATGTTAGAGGGCCTGTGGTTTGTATCAGTTTCAGAAGCAGAGTTGAACTAGATATGGTCCGTGTGTGTAGGAAACACAGTTCTTTTGTTCTGAGCACTCTCACGTTTCCCGCCTTATTAGAGACTCTAGAAAGCAAGAGCGTGCTTCTTGCTCTAAAGCAGAGCGTGTTTCATGGATGAGAACTGTGCTGTGTGTTTCCCTTCAGAAACGGAGTTAAATGCCAGGCTCTGTGTCTTCCTACAAGCGAGACTTCGTTTCAGGTAAACGCAGTCACTTTTCAGCTCAAACGAAGCTCTATTGTACACGAAGCTCCCACGTTTCTCGCTCTTAACTGAAACGCACTGGATGTTAGAGGGCCTGTGGTTTGTATCAGTTTCAGAAGCGGAGTTGAACTAGATATGGTCCGTGTGTGTAGGAAACACAGTTCTTTTGTTCTGAGCACTCTCACGTTTCCCGCCTTATTAGAGACTCTAGAAAGCAAGAGCGTGCTTCTTGCTCTAAAGCAGAGCGTGTTTCATAGATGAGAAGTGTGCTGTGTGTTTCCCTTCAGAAACGGAGTTAAATGCCAGGCTCTGTGTCTTCCTACAAGCGAGACTTCGTTTCAGGTAAACGCAGTCACTTTTCAGCTCAAACGAAGCTATATTGTACACGAAGCTCACACGTTTCTCGCTCTTAACTGAAACGCACTGGATGTTAGAGGGCCTGTGGTTTGTATCAGTTTCAGAAGCAGAGTTGAACTAGATATGGTCCGTGTGTGTAGGAAACACAGTTCTTTTGTTCTGAGCACTCTCACGTTTCCCGCCTTATTAGAGACTCTAGAAAGCAAGAGCGTGCTTCTTGCTCTAAAGCAGAGTGTGTTTCATGGATGAGAACTGTGCTGTGTGTTTCCCTTCAGAAACGGAGTTAAATGCCAGGCTCTGTGTCTTCCTACAAGCGAGACTTCGTTTCAGGTAAACGCAGTCACTTTTCAGCTCAAACGAAGCTATATTGTACACGAAGCTCACACGTTTCTCGCTCTTAACTGAAACGCACTGGATGTTAGAGGGCCTGTGGTTTGTATCAGTTTCAGAGGCAGAGTTGAACTAGATATGGTCTGTGTGTGTAGGAAACACAGTTCTTTTGTTCTGAGCACTCTCACGTTTCCCGCCTTATTAGAGACTCTAGAAAGCAAGAGCGTGCTTCTTGCTCTAAAGCAGAGTGTGTTTCATGGATGAGAACTGTGCTGTGTGTTTCCCTTCAGAAACGGAGTTAAATGCCAGGCTCTGTGTCTTCCTACAAGCGAGAGTTTGTTTCAGGTAAACGCAGTCACTTTTCAGCTCAAACGAAGCTATATTGTACACGAAGCTCACACGTTTCTCGCTCTTAACTGAAACGCACTGGATGTTAGAGGGCCTGTGGTTTGTATCAGTTTCAGAAGCAGAGTTGAACTAGATATGGTCCGTGTGTGTAGGAAACACAGTTCTTTTGTTCTGAGCACTCTCACGTTTCCCGCCTTATTAGAGACTCTAGAAAGCAAGAGCGTGCTTCTTGCTCTAAAGCAGAGCGTGTTTCATGGATGAGAACTGTGCTGTGTGTTTCCCTTCAGAAACGGAGTTAAATGCCAGGCTCTGTGTCTTCCTACAAGCGAGACTTCGTTTCAGGTAAACGCAGTCACTTTTCAGCTCAAACGAAGCTCTATTGTACACGAAGCTCACACGTTTCTCGCTCTTAACTGAAACGCACTGGATGTTAGAGGGCCTGTGGTTTGTATCAGTTTCAGAAGCAGAGTTGAACTAGATATGGTCCGTGTGTGTAGGAAACACAGTTCTTTTGTTCTGAGCACTCTCACGTTTCCCGCCTTATTAGAGACTCTAGAAAGCAAGAGCGTGCTTCTTGCTCTAAAGCAGAGTGTGTTTCATGGATGAGAACTGTGCTGTGTGTTTCCCTTCAGAAACGGAGTTAAATGCCAGGCTCTGTGTCTTCCTACAAGCGAGACTTCGTTTCAGGTAAACGCAGTCACTTTTCAGCTCAAACGAAGCTCTATTGTACACGAAGCTCACACGTTTCTCGCTCTTAACTGAAACGCACTGGATGTTAGAGGGCCTGTGGTTTGTATCAGTTTCAGAAGCAGAGTTGAACTAGATATGGTCCGTGTGTGTAGGAAACACAGTTCTTTTGTTCTGAGCACTCTCACGTTTCCCGCCTTATTAGAGACTCTAGAAAGCAAGAGCGTGCTTCTTGCTCTAAAGCAGAGTGTGTTTCATGGATGAGAACTGTGCTGTGTGTTTCCCTTCAGAAACGGAGTTAAATGCCAGGCTCTGTGTCTTCCTACAAGCGAGACTTCGTTTCAGGTAAACGCAGTCACTTTTCAGCTCAAACGAAGCTCTATTGTACACGAAGCTCCCACGTTTCTCGCTCTTAACTGAAACGCACTGGATGTTAGAGGGCCTGTGGTTTGTATCAGTTTCAGAAGCAGAGTTGAACTAGATAAGGTCCGTGTGTGTAGGAAACACAGTTCTTTTGTTCTGAGCACTCTCACGTTTCCGAGACTCTAGAAAGCAAGAGCGTGCTTCTTGCTCTAAAGCAGAGTGTGTTTCATGGATGAGAACTGTGCTGTGTGTTTCCCTTCAGAAACGGAGTTAAATGCCAGGCTCTGTGTCTTCCTACAAGCGAGACTTGGTTTCAGGTAAACGCAGTCACTTTTCAGCTCAAACGAAGCTCTATTGTACACGAAGCTCACACGTTTCTCGCTCTTAACTGAAACGCACTGGATGTTAGAGGGCCTGTGGTTTGTATCAGTTTCAGAAGCAGAGTTGAACTAGATATGGTCCGTGTGTGTAGGAAACACAGTTCTTTTGTTCTGAGCACTCTCACGTTTCCCGCCTTATTAGAGACTCTAGAAAGCAAGAGCGTGCTTCTTGCTCTAAAGCAGAGTGTGTTTCATGGATGAGAACTGTGCTGTGTGTTTCCCTTCAGAAACGGAGTTAAATGCCAGGCTCTGTGTCTTCCTACAAGCGAGACTTCGTTTCAGGTAAACGCAGTCACTTTTCAGCTCAAACGAAGGTCTATTGTACACGAAGCTCACACGTTTCTCGCTCTTAACTGAAACGCACTGGATGTTAGAGGGCCTGTGGTTTGTATCAGTTTCAGAAGCAGAGTTGAACTAGATATGGTCCGTGTGTGTAGGAAACACAGTTCTTTTGTTCTGAGCACTCTCACGTTTCCCGCCTTATTAGAGACTCTAGAAAGCAAGAGCGTGCTTCTTGCTCTAAAGCAGAGTGTGTTTCATGGATGAGAACTGTGCTGTGTGTTTCCCTTCAGAAACGGAGTTAAATGCCAGGCTCTGTGTCTTCCTACAAGCGAGACTTCGTTTCAGGTAAACGCAGTCACTTTTCAGCTCAAACGAAGCTCTATTGTACACGAAGCTCACACGTTTCTCGCTCTTAACTGAAACGCACTGGATGTTAGAGGGCCTGTGGTTTGTATCAGTTTCAGAAGCAGAGTTGAACTAGATATGGTCCGTGTGTGTAGGAAACACAGTTCTTTTGTTCTGAGCACTCTCACGTTTCCCGCCTTATTAGAGACTCTAGAAAGCAAGAGCGTGCTTCTTGCTCTAAAGCAGAGTGTGTTTCATGGATGAGAACTGTGCTGTGTGTTTCCCTTCAGAAACGGAGTTAAATGCCAGGCTCTGTGTCTTCCTACAAGCGAGACTTCGTTTCAGGTAAACGCAGTCACTTTTCAGCTCAAACGAAGCTCTATTGTACACGAAGCTCCCACGTTTCTCGCTCTTAACTGAAACGCACTGGATGTTAGAGGGCCTGTGGTTTGTATCAGTTTCAGAAGCAGAGTTGAACTAGATATGGTCCGTGTGTGTAGGAAACACAGTTCTTTTGTTCTGAGCACTCTCACGTTTCCCGCCTTATTAGAGACTCTAGAAAGCAAGAGCGTGCTTCTTGCTCTAAAGCAGAGTGTGTTTCATGGATGAGAACTGTGCTGTGTGTTTCCCTTCAGAAACGGAGTTAAATGCCAGGCTCTGTGTCTTCCTACAAGCGAGACTTGGTTTCAGGTAAACGCAGTCACTTTTCAGCTCAAACGAAGCTCTATTGTACACGAAGCTCACACGTTTCTCGCTCTTAACTGAAACGCACTGGATGTTAGAGGGCCTGTGGTTTGTATCAGTTTCAGAAGGAGAGTTGAACTAGATATGGTCCGTGTGTGTAGGAAACACAGTTCTTTTGTTCTGAGCACTCTCACGTTTCCCGCCTTATTAGAGACTCTAGAAAGCAAGAGCGTGCTTCTTGCTCTAAAGCAGAGTGTGTTTCATGGATGAGAACTGTGCTGTGTGTTTCCCTTCAGAAACGGAGTTAAATGCCAGGCTCTGTGTCTTCCTACAAGCGAGACTTCGTTTCAGGTAAACGCAGTCACTTTTCAGCTCAAACGAAGCTCTATTGTACACGAAGCTCACACGTTTCTCGCTCTTAACTGAAACGCACTGGATGTTAGAGGGCCTGTGGTTTGTATCAGTTTCAGAAGCAGAGTTGAACTAGATATGGTCCGTGTGTGTAGGAAACACAGTTCTTTTGTTCTGAGCACTCTCACGTTTCCCGCCTTATTAGAGACTCTAGAAAGCAAGAGCGTGCTTCTTGCTCTAAAGCAGAGTGTGTTTCATGGATGAGAACTGTGCTGTGTGTTCCCCTTCAGAAACGGAGTTAAATGCCAGGCTCTGTGTCTTCCTACAAGCGAGACTTCGTTTCAGGTAAACGCAGTCACTTTTCAGCTCAAACGAAGCTATATTGTACACGAAGCTCACACGTTTCTCGCTCTTAACTGAAACGCACTGGATGTTAGAGGGCCTGTGGTTTGTATCAGTTTCAGAAGCAGAGTTGAACTAGATATGGTCCGTGTGTGTAGGAAACACAGTTCTTTTGTTCTGAGCACTCTCACGTTTCCCGCCTTATTAGAGACTCTAGAAAGCAAGAGCGTGCTTCTTGCTCTAAAGCAGAGCGTGTTTCATGGATGAGAACTGTGCTGTGTGTTTCCCTTCAGAAACGGAGTTAAATGCCAGGCTCTGTGTCTTCCTACAAGCGAGACTTCGTTTCAGGTAAACGCAGTCACTTTTCAGCTCAAACGAAGCTCTATTGTACACGAAGCTCCCACGTTTCTCGCTCTTAACTGAAACGCACTGGATGTTAGAGGGCCTGTGGTTTGTATCAGTTTCAGAAGCGGAGTTGAACTAGATATGGTCCGTGTGTGTAGGAAACACAGTTCTTTTGTTCTGAGCACTCTCACGTTTCCCGCCTTATTAGAGACTCTAGAAAGCAAGAGCGTGCTTCTTGCTCTAAAGCAGAGCGTGTTTCATAGATGAGAAGTGTGCTGTGTGTTTCCCTTCAGAAACGGAGTTAAATGCCAGGCTCTGTGTCTTCCTACAAGCGAGACTTCGTTTCAGGTAAACGCAGTCACTTTTCAGCTCAAACGAAGCTCTATTGTACACGAAGCTCACACGTTTCTCGCTCTTAACTGAAACGCACTGGATGTTAGAGGGCCTGTGGTTTGTATCAGTTTCAGAAGCAGAGTTGAACTAGATATGGTCCGTGTGTGTAGGAAACACAGTTCTTTTGTTCTGAGCACTCTCACGTTTCCCGCCTTATTAGAGACTCTAGAAAGCAAGAGCGTGCTTCTTGCTCTAAAGCAGAGTGTGTTTCATGGATGAGAACTGTGCTGTGTGTTTCCCTTCAGAAACGGAGTTAAATGCCAGGCTCTGTGTCTTCCTACAAGCGAGACTTCGTTTCAGGTAAACGCAGTCACTTTTCAGCTCAAACGAAGCTATATTGTACACGAAGCTCACACGTTTCTCGCTCTTAACTGAAACGCACTGGATGTTAGAGGGCCTGTGGTTTGTATCAGTTTCAGAGGCAGAGTTGAACTAGATATGGTCCGTGTGTGTAGGAAACACAGTTCTTTTGTTCTGAGCACTCTCACGTTTCCCGCCTTATTAGAGACTCTAGAAAGCAAGAGCGTGCTTCTTGCTCTAAAGCAGAGTGTGTTTCATGGATGAGAACTGTGCTGTGTGTTTCCCTTCAGAAACGGAGTTAAATGCCAGGCTCTGTGTCTTCCTACAAGCGAGAGTTTGTTTCAGGTAAACGCAGTCACTTTTCAGCTCAAACGAAGCTATATTGTACACGAAGCTCACACGTTTCTCGCTCTTAACTGAAACGCACTGGATGTTAGAGGGCCTGTGGTTTGTATCAGTTTCAGAAGCAGAGTTGAACTAGATATGGTCCGTGTGTGTAGGAAACACAGTTCTTTTGTTCTGAGCACTCTCACGTTTCCCGCCTTATTAGAGACTCTAGAAAGCAAGAGCGTGCTTCTTGCTCTAAAGCAGAGCGTGTTTCATGGATGAGAACTGTGCTGTGTGTTTCCCTTCAGAAACGGAGTTAAATGCCAGGCTCTGTGTCTTCCTACAAGCGAGACTTCGTTTCAGGTAAACGCAGTCACTTTTCAGCTCAAACGAAGCTCTATTGTACACGAAGCTCACACGTTTCTCGCTCTTAACTGAAACGCACTGGATGTTAGAGGGCCTGTGGTTTGTATCAGTTTCAGAAGCAGAGTTGAACTAGATATGGTCCGTGTGTGTAGGAAACACAGTTCTTTTGTTCTGAGCACTCTCACGTTTCCCGCCTTATTAGAGACTCTAGAAAGCAAGAGCGTGCTTCTTGCTCTAAAGCAGAGTGTGTTTCATGGATGAGAACTGTGCTGTGTGTTTCCCTTCAGAAACGGAGTTAAATGCCAGGCTCTGTGTCTTCCTACAAGCGAGACTTCGTTTCAGGTAAACGCAGTCACTTTTCAGCTCAAACGAAGCTCTATTGTACACGAAGCTCACACGTTTCTCGCTCTTAACTGAAACGCACTGGATGTTAGAGGGCCTGTGGTTTGTATCAGTTTCAGAAGCAGAGTTGAACTAGATATGGTCCGTGTGTGTAGGAAACACAGTTCTTTTGTTCTGAGCACTCTCACGTTTCCCGCCTTATTAGAGACTCTAGAAAGCAAGAGCGTGCTTCTTGCTCTAAAGCAGAGTGTGTTTCATGGATGAGTACTGTGCTGTGTGTTTCCCTTCAGAAACGGAGTTAAATGCCAGGCTCTGTGTCTTCCTACAAGCGAGACTTCGTTTCAGGTAAACGCAGTCACTTTTCAGCTCAAACGAAGCTCTATTGTACACGAAGCTCCCACGTTTCTCGCTCTTAACTGAAACGCACTGGATGTTAGAGGGCCTGTGGTTTGTATCAGTTTCAGAAGCAGAGTTGAACTAGATAAGGTCCGTGTGTGTAGGAAACACAGTTCTTTTGTTCTGAGCACTCTCACGTTTCCGAGACTCTAGAAAGCAAGAGCGTGCTTCTTGCTCTAAAGCAGAGTGTGTTTCATGGATGAGAACTGTGCTGTGTGTTTCCCTTCAGAAACGGAGTTAAATGCCAGGCTCTGTGTCTTCCTACAAGCGAGACTTCGTTTCAGGTAAACGCAGTCACTTTTCAGCTCAAACGAAGCTATATTGTACACGAAGCTCACACGTTTCTCGCTCTTAACTGAAACGCACTGGATGTTAGAGGGCCTGTGGTTTGTATCAGTTTCAGAAGCAGAGTTGAACTAGATATGGTCCGTGTGTGTAGGAAACACAGTTCTTTTGTTCTGAGCACTCTCACGTTTCCCGCCTTATTAGAGACTCTAGAAAGCAAGAGCGTGCTTCTTGCTCTAAAGCAGAGCGTGTTTCATGGATGAGAACTGTGCTGTGTGTTTCCCTTCAGAAACGGAGTTAAATGCCAGGCTCTGTGTCTTCCTACAAGCGAGACTTCGTTTCAGGTAAACGCAGTCACTTTTCAGCTCAAACGAAGCTCTATTGTACACGAAGCTCCCACGTTTCTCGCTCTTAACTGAAACGCACTGGATGTTAGAGGGCCTGTGGTTTGTATCAGTTTCAGAAGCGGAGTTGAACTAGATATGGTCCGTGTGTGTAGGAAACACAGTTCTTTTGTTCTGAGCACTCTCACGTTTCCCGCCTTATTAGAGACTCTAGAAAGCAAGAGCGTGCTTCTTGCTCTAAAGCAGAGCGTGTTTCATAGATGAGAAGTGTGCTGTGTGTTTCCCTTCAGAAACGGAGTTAAATGCCAGGCTCTGTGTCTTCCTACAAGCGAGACTTCGTTTCAGGTAAACGCAGTCACTTTTCAGCTCAAACGAAGCTATATTGTACACGAAGCTCACACGTTTCTCGCTCTTAACTGAAACGCACTGGATGTTAGAGGGCCTGTGGTTTGTATCAGTTTCAGAAGCAGAGTTGAACTAGATATGGTCCGTGTGTGTAGGAAACACAGTTCTTTTGTTCTGAGCACTCTCACGTTTCCCGCCTTATTAGAGACTCTAGAAAGCAAGAGCGTGCTTCTTGCTCTAAAGCAGAGTGTGTTTCATGGATGAGAACTGTGCTGTGTGTTTCCCTTCAGAAACGGAGTTAAATGCCAGGCTCTGTGTCTTCCTACAAGCGAGACTTCGTTTCAGGTAAACGCAGTCACTTTTCAGCTCAAACGAAGCTATATTGTACACGAAGCTCACACGTTTCTCGCTCTTAACTGAAACGCACTGGATGTTAGAGGGCCTGTGGTTTGTATCAGTTTCAGAGGCAGAGTTGAACTAGATATGGTCCGTGTGTGTAGGAAACACAGTTCTTTTGTTCTGAGCACTCTCACGTTTCCCGCCTTATTAGAGACTCTAGAAAGCAAGAGCGTGCTTCTTGCTCTAAAGCAGAGTGTGTTTCATGGATGAGAACTGTGCTGTGTGTTTCCCTTCAGAAACGGAGTTAAATGCCAGGCTCTGTGTCTTCCTACAAGCGAGAGTTTGTTTCAGGTAAACGCAGTCACTTTTCAGCTCAAACGAAGCTATATTGTACACGAAGCTCACACGTTTCTCGCTCTTAACTGAAACGCACTGGATGTTAGAGGGCCTGTGGTTTGTATCAGTTTCAGAAGCAGAGTTGAACTAGATATGGTCCGTGTGTGTAGGAAACACAGTTCTTTTGTTCTGAGCACTCTCACGTTTCCCGCCTTATTAGAGACTCTAGAAAGCAAGAGCGTGCTTCTTGCTCTAAAGCAGAGCGTGTTTCATGGATGAGAACTGTGCTGTGTGTTTCCCTTCAGAAACGGAGTTAAATGCCAGGCTCTGTGTCTTCCTACAAGCGAGACTTCGTTTCAGGTAAACGCAGTCACTTTTCAGCTCAAACGAAGCTCTATTGTACACGAAGCTCACACGTTTCTCGCTCTTAACTGAAACGCACTGGATGTTAGAGGGCCTGTGGTTTGTATCAGTTTCAGAAGCAGAGTTGAACTAGATATGGTCCGTGTGTGTAGGAAACACAGTTCTTTTGTTCTGAGCACTCTCACGTTTCCCGCCTTATTAGAGACTCTAGAAAGCAAGAGCGTGCTTCTTGCTCTAAAGCAGAGTGTGTTTCATGGATGAGAACTGTGCTGTGTGTTTCCCTTCAGAAACGGAGTTAAATGCCAGGCTCTGTGTCTTCCTACAAGCGAGACTTCGTTTCAGGTAAACGCAGTCACTTTTCAGCTCAAACGAAGCTCTATTGTACACGAAGCTCACACGTTTCTCGCTCTTAACTGAAACGCACTGGATGTTAGAGGGCCTGTGGTTTGTATCAGTTTCAGAAGCAGAGTTGAACTAGATATGGTCCGTGTGTGTAGGAAACACAGTTCTTTTGTTCTGAGCACTCTCACGTTTCCCGCCTTATTAGAGACTCTAGAAAGCAAGAGCGTGCTTCTTGCTCTAAAGCAGAGTGTGTTTCATGGATGAGAACTGTGCTGTGTGTTTCCCTTCAGAAACGGAGTTAAATGCCAGGCTCTGTGTCTTCCTACAAGCGAGACTTCGTTTCAGGTAAACGCAGTCACTTTTCAGCTCAAACGAAGCTCTATTGTACACGAAGCTCCCACGTTTCTCGCTCTTAACTGAAACGCACTGGATGTTAGAGGGCCTGTGGTTTGTATCAGTTTCAGAAGCAGAGTTGAACTAGATAAGGTCCGTGTGTGTAGGAAACACAGTTCTTTTGTTCTGAGCACTCTCACGTTTCCGAGACTCTAGAAAGCAAGAGCGTGCTTCTTGCTCTAAAGCAGAGTGTGTTTCATGGATGAGAAGTGTGCTGTGTGTTTCCCTTCAGAAACGGAGTTAAATGCCAGGCTCTGTGTCTTCCTACAAGCGAGACTTCGTTTCAGGTAAACGCAGTCACTTTTCAGCTCAAACGAAGCTCTATTGTACACGAAGCTCACACGTTTCTCGCTCTTAACTGAAACGCACTGGATGTTAGAGGGCCTGTGGTTTGTATCAGTTTCAGAAGCAGAGTTGAACTAGATATGGTCCGTGTGTGTAGGAAACACAGTTCTTTTGTTCTGAGCACTCTCACGTTTCCCGCCTTATTAGAGACTCTAGAAAGCAAGAGCGTGCTTCTTGCTCTAAAGCAGAGTGTGTTTCATGGATGAGAACTGTGCTGTGTGTTTCCCTTCAGAAACGGAGTTAAATGCCAGGCTCTGTGTCTTCCTACAAGCGAGACTTGGTTTCAGGTAAACGCAGTCACTTTTCAGCTCAAACGAAGCTCTATTGTACACGAAGCTCACACGTTTCTCGCTCTTAACTGAAACGCACTGGATGTTAGAGGGCCTGTGGTTTGTATCAGTTTCAGAAGGAGAGTTGAACTAGATATGGTCCGTGTGTGTAGGAAACACAGTTCTTTTGTTCTGAGCACTCTCACGTTTCCCGCCTTATTAGAGACTCTAGAAAGCAAGAGCGTGCTTCTTGCTCTAAAGCAGAGTGTGTTTCATGGATGAGAACTGTGCTGTGTGTTTCCCTTCAGAAACGGAGTTAAATGCCAGGCTCTGTGTCTTCCTACAAGCGAGACTTCGTTTCAGGTAAACGCAGTCACTTTTCAGCTCAAACGAAGCTCTATTGTACACGAAGCTCACACGTTTCTCGCTCTTAACTGAAACGCACTGGATGTTAGAGGGCCTGTGGTTTGTATCAGTTTCAGAAGCAGAGTTGAACTAGATATGGTCCGTGTGTGTAGGAAACACAGTTCTTTTGTTCTGAGCACTCTCACGTTTCCCGCCTTATTAGAGACTCTAGAAAGCAAGAGCGTGCTTCTTGCTCTAAAGCAGAGTGTGTTTCATGGATGAGAACTGTGCTGTGTGTTTCCCTTCAGAAACGGAGTTAAATGCCAGGCTCTGTGTCTTCCTACAAGCGAGACTTCGTTTCAGGTAAACGCAGTCACTTTTCAGCTCAAACGAAGCTCTATTGTACACGAAGCTCACACGTTTCTCGCTCTTAACTGAAACGCACTGGATGTTAGAGGGCCTGTGGTTTGTATCAGTTTCAGAAGCAGAGTTGAACTAGATATGGTCCGTGTGTGTAGGAAACACAGTTCTTTTGTTCTGAGCACTCTCACGTTTCCCGCCTTATTAGAGACTCTAGAAAGCAAGAGCGTGCTTCTTGCTCTAAAGCAGAGTGTGTTTCATGGATGAGAACTGTGCTGTGTGTTTCCCTTCAGAAACGGAGTTAAATGCCAGGCTCTGTGTCTTCCTACAAGCGAGACTTCGTTTCAGGTAAACGCAGTCACTTTTCAGCTCAAACGAAGCTCTATTGTACACGAAGCTCACACGTTTCTCGCTCTTAACTGAAACGCACTGGATGTTAGAGGGCCTGTGGTTTGTATCAGTTTCAGAAGCAGAGTTGAACTAGATATGGTCCGTGTGTGTAGGAAACACAGTTCTTTTGTTCTGAGCACTCTCACGTTTCCCGCCTTATTAGAGACTCTAGAAAGCAAGAGCGTGCTTCTTGCTCTAAAGCAGAGTGTGTTTCATGGATGAGAACTGTGCTGTGTGTTCCCCTTCAGAAACGGAGTTAAATGCCAGGCTCTGTGTCTTCCTACAAGCGAGACTTCGTTTCAGGTAAACGCAGTCACTTTTCAGCTCAAACGAAGCTATATTGTACACGAAGCTCACACGTTTCTCGCTCTTAACTGAAACGCACTGGATGTTAGAGGGCCTGTGGTTTGTATCAGTTTCAGAAGCAGAGTTGAACTAGATATGGTCCGTGTGTGTAGGAAACACAGTTCTTTTGTTCTGAGCACTCTCACGTTTCCCGCCTTATTAGAGACTCTAGAAAGCAAGAGCGTGCTTCTTGCTCTAAAGCAGAGCGTGTTTCATGGATGAGAACTGTGCTGTGTGTTTCCCTTCAGAAACGGAGTTAAATGCCAGGCTCTGTGTCTTCCTACAAGCGAGACTTCGTTTCAGGTAAACGCAGTCACTTTTCAGCTCAAACGAAGCTATATTGTACACGAAGCTCACACGTTTCTCGCTCTTAACTGAAACGCACTGGATGTTAGAGGGCCTGTGGTTTGTATCAGTTTCAGAAGCGGAGTTGAACTAGATATGGTCCGTGTGTGTAGGAAACACAGTTCTTTTGTTCTGAGCACTCTCACGTTTCCCGCCTTATTAGAGACTCTAGAAAGCAAGAGCGTGCTTCTTGCTCTAAAGCAGAGCGTGTTTCATAGATGAGAAGTGTGCTGTGTGTTTCCCTTCAGAAACGGAGTTAAATGCCAGGCTCTGTGTCTTCCTACAAGCGAGACTTCGTTTCAGGTAAACGCAGTCACTTTTCAGCTCAAACGAAGCTATATTGTACACGAAGCTCCCACGTTTCTCGCTCTTAACTGAAACGCACTGGATGTTAGAGGGCCTGTGGTTTGTATCAGTTTCAGAAGCAGAGTTGAACTAGATATGGTCCGTGTGTGTAGGAAACACAGTTCTTTTGTTCTGAGCACTCTCACGTTTCCCGCCTTATTAGAGACTCTAGAAAGCAAGAGCGTGCTTCTTGCTCTAAAGCAGAGTGTGTTTCATGGATGAGAACTGTGCTGTGTGTTTCCCTTCAGAAACGGAGTTAAATGCCAGGCTCTGTGTCTTCCTACAAGCGAGACTTCGTTTCAGGTAAACGCAGTCACTTTTCAGCTCAAACGAAGCTATATTGTACACGAAGCTCACACGTTTCTCGCTCTTAACTGAAACGCACTGGATGTTAGAGGGCCTGTGGTTTGTATCAGTTTCAGAGGCAGAGTTGAACTAGATATGGTCCGTGTGTGTAGGAAACACAGTTCTTTTGTTCTGAGCACTCTCACGTTTCCCGCCTTATTAGAGACTCTAGAAAGCAAGAGCGTGCTTCTTGCTCTAAAGCAGAGTGTGTTTCATGGATGAGAACTGTGCTGTGTGTTTCCCTTCAGAAACGGAGTTAAATGCCAGGCTCTGTGTCTTCCTACAAGCGAGAGTTTGTTTCACGTAAACGCAGTCACTTTTCAGCTCAAACGAAGCTATATTGTACACGAAGCTCACACGTTTCTCGCTCTTAACTGAAACGCACTGGATGTTAGAGGGCCTGTGGTTTGTATCAGTTTCAGAAGCAGAGTTGAACTAGATATGGTCCGTGTGTGTAGGAAACACAGTTCTTTTGTTCTGAGCACTCTCACGTTTCCCGCCTTATTAGAGACTCTAGAAAGCAAGAGCGTGCTTCTTGCTCTAAAGCAGAGCGTGTTTCATGGATGAGAACTGTGCTGTGTGTTTCCCTTCAGAAACGGAGTTAAATGCCAGGCTCTGTGTCTTCCTACAAGCGAGACTTCGTTTCAGGTAAACGCAGTCACTTTTCAGCTCAAACGAAGCTCTATTGTACACGAAGCTCACACGTTTCTCGCTCTTAACTGAAACGCACTGGATGTTAGAGGGCCTGTGGTTTGTATCAGTTTCAGAAGCAGAGTTGAACTAGATATGGTCCGTGTGTGTAGGAAACACAGTTCTTTTGTTCTGAGCACTCTCACGTTTCCCGCCTTATTAGAGACTCTAGAAAGCAAGAGCGTGCTTCTTGCTCTAAAGCAGAGTGTGTTTCATGGATGAGAACTGTGCTGTGTGTTTCCCTTCAGAAACGGAGTTAAATGCCAGGCTCTGTGTCTTCCTACAAGCGAGACTTCGTTTCAGGTAAACGCAGTCACTTTTCAGCTCAAACGAAGCTCTATTGTACACGAAGCTCACACGTTTCTCGCTCTTAACTGAAACGCACTGGATGTTAGAGGGCCTGTGGTTTGTATCAGTTTCAGAAGCAGAGTTGAACTAGATAAGGTCCGTGTGTGTAGGAAACACAGTTCTTTTGTTCTGAGCACTCTCACGTTTCCGAGACTCTAGAAAGCAAGAGCGTGCTTCTTGCTCTAAAGCAGAGTGTGTTTCATGGATGAGAACTGTGCTGTGTGTTTCCCTTCAGAAACGGAGTTAAATGCCAGGCTCTGTGTCTTCCTACAAGCGAGACTTCGTTTCAGGTAAACGCAGTCACTTTTCAGCTCAAACGAAGCTCTATTGTACACGAAGCTCACACGTTTCTCGCTCTTAACTGAAACGCACTGGATGTTAGAGGGCCTGTGGTTTGTATCAGTTTCAGAAGCAGAGTTGAACTAGATATGGTCCGTGTGTGTAGGAAACACAGTTCTTTTGTTCTGAGCACTCTCACGTTTCCCGCCTTATTAGAGACTCTAGAAAGCAAGAGCGTGCTTCTTGCTCTAAAGCAGAGTGTGTTTCATGGATGAGAACTGTGCTGTGTGTTTCCCTTCAGAAACGGAGTTAAATGCCAGGCTCTGTGTCTTCCTACAAGCGAGACTTCGTTTCAGGTAAACGCAGTCACTTTTCAGCTCAAACGAAGCTCTATTGTACACGAAGCTCACACGTTTCTCGCTCTTAACTGAAACGCACTGGATGTTAGAGGGCCTGTGGTTTGTATCAGTTTCAGAAGGAGAGTTGAACTAGATATGGTCCGTGTGTGTAGGAAACACAGTTCTTTTGTTCTGAGCACTCTCACGTTTCCCGCCTTATTAGAGACTCTAGAAAGCAAGAGCGTGCTTCTTGCTCTAAAGCAGAGTGTGTTTCATGGATGAGAACTGTGCTGTGTGTTTCCCTTCAGAAACGGAGTTAAATGCCAGGCTCTGTGTCTTCCTACAAGCGAGACTTCGTTTCAGGTAAACGCAGTCACTTTTCAGCTCAAACGAAGCTCTATTGTACACGAAGCTCACACGTTTCTCGCTCTTAACTGAAACGCACTGGATGTTAGAGGGCCTGTGGTTTGTATCAGTTTCAGAAGCAGAGTTGAACTAGATATGGTCCGTGTGTGTAGGAAACACAGTTCTTTTGTTCTGAGCACTCTCACGTTTCCCGCCTTATTAGAGACTCTAGAAAGCAAGAGCGTGCTTCTTGCTCTAAAGCAGAGTGTGTTTCATGGATGAGAACTGTGCTGTGTGTTTCCCTTCAGAAACGGAGTTAAATGCCAGGCTCTGTGTCTTCCTACAAGCGAGACTTCGTTTCAGGTAAACGCAGTCACTTTTCAGCTCAAACGAAGCTATATTGTACACGAAGCTCACACGTTTCTCGCTCTTAACTGAAACGCACTGGATGTTAGAGGGCCTGTGGTTTGTATCAGTTTCAGAGGCAGAGTTGAACTAGATATGGTCCGTGTGTGTAGGAAACACAGTTCTTTTGTTCTGAGCACTCTCACGTTTCCCGCCTTATTAGAGACTCTAGAAAGCAAGAGCGTGCTTCTTGCTCTAAAGCAGAGTGTGTTTCATGGATGAGAACTGTGCTGTGTGTTTCCCTTCAGAAACGGAGTTAAATGCCAGGCTCTGTGTCTTCCTACAAGCGAGAGTTTGTTTCAGGTAAACGCAGTCACTTTTCAGCTCAAACGAAGCTATATTGTACACGAAGCTCACACGTTTCTCGCTCTTAACTGAAACGCACTGGATGTTAGAGGGCCTGTGGTTTGTATCAGTTTCAGAAGCAGAGTTGAACTAGATATGGTCCGTGTGTGTAGGAAACACAGTTCTTTTGTTCTGAGCACTCTCACGTTTCCCGCCTTATTAGAGACTCTAGAAAGCAAGAGCGTGCTTCTTGCTCTAAAGCAGAGTGTGTTTCATGGATGAGAACTGTGCTGTGTGTTTCCCTTCAGAAACGGAGTTAAATGCCAGGCTCTGTGTCTTCCTACAAGCGAGACTTCGTTTCAGGTAAACGCAGTCACTTTTCAGCTCAAACGAAGCTCTATTGTACACGAAGCTCACACGTTTCTCGCTCTTAACTGAAACGCACTGGATGTTAGAGGGCCTGTGGTTTGTATCAGTTTCAGAAGCAGAGTTGAACTAGATATGGTCCGTGTGTGTAGGAAACACAGTTCTTTTGTTCTGAGCACTCTCACGTTTCCCGCCTTATTAGAGACTCTAGAAAGCAAGAGCGTGCTTCTTGCTCTAAAGCAGAGTGTGTTTCATGGATGAGAACTGTGCTGTGTGTTTCCCTTCAGAAACGGAGTTAAATGCCAGGCTCTGTGTCTTCCTACAAGCGAGACTTCGTTTCAGGTAAACGCAGTCACTTTTCAGCTCAAACGAAGCTCTATTGTACACGAAGCTCACACGTTTCTCGCTCTTACCTGAAACGCACTGGATGTTAGAGGGCCTGTGGTTTGTATCAGTTTCAGAAGCAGAGTTGAACTAGATATGGTCCGTGTGTGTAGGAAACACAGTTCTTTTGTTCTGAGCACTCTCACGTTTCCCGCCTTATTAGAGACTCTAGAAAGCAAGAGCGTGCTTCTTGCTCTAAAGCAGAGTGTGTTTCATGGATGAGAACTGTGCTGTGTGTTTCCCTTCAGAAACGGAGTTAAATGCCAGGCTCTGTGTCTTCCTACAAGCGAGACTTCGTTTCAGGTAAACGCAGTCACTTTTCAGCTCAAACGAAGCTCTATTGTACACGAAGCTCCCACGTTTCTCGCTCTTAACTGAAACGCACTGGATGTTAGAGGGCCTGTGGTTTGTATCAGTTTCAGAAGCAGAGTTGAACTAGATAAGGTCCGTGTGTGTAGGAAACACAGTTCTTTTGTTCTGAGCACTCTCACGTTTCCGAGAGTCTAGAAAGCAAGAGCGTGCTTCTTGCTCTAAAGCAGAGTGTGTTTCATGGATGAGAACTGTGCTGTGTGTTTCCCTTCAGAAACGGAGTTAAATGCCAGGCTCTGTGTCTTCCTACAAGCGAGACTTCGTTTCAGGTAAACGCAGTCACTTTTCAGCTCAAACGAAGCTCTATTGTACACGAAGCTCACACGTTTCTCGCTCTTAACTGAAACGCACTGGATGTTAGAGGGCCTGTGGTTTGTATCAGTTTCAGAAGCAGAGTTGAACTAGATATGGTCCGTGTGTGTAGGAAACACAGTTCTTTTGTTCTGAGCACTCTCACGTTTCCCGCCTTATTAGAGACTCTAGAAAGCAAGAGCGTGCTTCTTGCTCTAAAGCAGAGTGTGTTTCATGGATGAGAACTGTGCTGTGTGTTTCCCTTCAGAAACGGAGTTAAATGCCAGGCTCTGTGTCTTCCTACAAGCGAGACTTGGTTTCAGGTAAACGCAGTCACTTTTCAGCTCAAACGAAGCTCTATTGTACACGAAGCTCACACGTTTCTCGCTCTTAACTGAAACGCACTGGATGTTAGAGGGCCTGTGGTTTGTATCAGTTTCAGAAGGAGAGTTGAACTAGATATGGTCCGTGTGTGTAGGAAACACAGTTCTTTTGTTCTGAGCACTCTCACGTTTCCCGCCTTATTAGAGACTCTAGAAAGCAAGAGCGTGCTTCTTGCTCTAAAGCAGAGTGTGTTTCATGGATGAGAACTGTGCTGTGTGTTTCCCTTCAGAAACGGAGTTAAATGCCAGGCTCTGTGTCTTCCTACAAGCGAGACTTCGTTTCAGGTAAACGCAGTCACTTTTCAGCTCAAACGAAGCTCTATTGTACACGAAGCTCACACGTTTCTCGCTCTTAACTGAAACGCACTGGATGTTAGAGGGCCTGTGGTTTGTATCAGTTTCAGAAGCAGAGTTGAACTAGATATGGTCCGTGTGTGTAGGAAACACAGTTCTTTTGTTCTGAGCACTCTCACGTTTCCCGCCTTATTAGAGACTCTAGAAAGCAAGAGCGTGCTTCTTGCTCTAAAGCAGAGTGTGTTTCATGGATGAGAACTGTGCTGTGTGTTTCCCTTCAGAAACGGAGTTAAATGCCAGGCTCTGTGTCTTCCTACAAGCGAGACTTCGTTTCAGGTAAACGCAGTCACTTTTCAGCTCAAACGAAGCTCTATTGTACACGAAGCTCACACGTTTCTCGCTCTTAACTGAAACGCACTGGATGTTAGAGGGCCTGTGGTTTGTATCAGTTTCAGAAGCAGAGTTGAACTAGATATGGTCCGTGTGTGTAGGAAACACAGTTCTTTTGTTCTGAGCACTCTCACGTTTCCCGCCTTATTAGAGACTCTAGAAAGCAAGAGCGTGCTTCTTGCTCTAAAGCAGAGTGTGTTTCATGGATGAGAACTGTGCTGTGTGTTTCCCTTCAGAAACGGAGTTAAATGCCAGGCTCTGTGTCTTCCTACAAGCGAGACTTCGTTTCAGGTAAACGCAGTCACTTTTCAGCTCAAACGAAGCTCTATTGTACACGAAGCTCACACGTTTCTCGCTCTTAACTGAAACGCACTGGATGTTAGAGGGCCTGTGGTTTGTATCAGTTTCAGAAGCAGAGTTGAACTAGATATGGTCCGTGTGTGTAGGAAACACAGTTCTTTTGTTCTGAGCACTCTCACGTTTCCCGCCTTATTAGAGACTCTAGAAAGCAAGAGCGTGCTTCTTGCTCTAAAGCAGAGTGTGTTTCATGGATGAGAACTGTGCTGTGTGTTCCCCTTCAGAAACGGAGTTAAATGCCAGGCTCTGTGTCTTCCTACAAGCGAGACTTCGTTTCAGGTAAACGCAGTCACTTTTCAGCTCAAACGAAGCTCTATTGTACACGAAGCTCACACGTTTCTCGCTCTTAACTGAAACGCACTGGATGTTAGAGGGCCTGTGGTTTGTATCAGTTTCAGAAGCAGAGTTGAACTAGATATGGTCCGTGTGTGTAGGAAACACAGTTCTTTTGTTCTGAGCACTCTCACGTTTCCCGCCTTATTAGAGACTCTAGAAAGCAAGAGCGTGCTTCTTGCTCTAAAGCAGAGCGTGTTTCATGGATGAGAACTGTGCTGTGTGTTTCCCTTCAGAAACGGAGTTAAATGCCAGGCTCTGTGTCTTCCTACAAGCGAGACTTCGTTTCAGGTAAACGCAGTCACTTTTCAGCTCAAACGAAGCTATATTGTACACGAAGCTCACACGTTTCTCGCTCTTAACTGAAACGCACTGGATGTTAGAGGGCCTGTGGTTTGTATCAGTTTCAGAAGCGGAGTTGAACTAGATATGGTCCGTGTGTGTAGGAAACACAGTTCTTTTGTTCTGAGCACTCTCACGTTTCCCGCCTTATTAGAGACTCTAGAAAGCAAGAGCGTGCTTCTTGCTCTAAAGCAGAGCGTGTTTCATAGATGAGAAGTGTGCTGTGTGTTTCCCTTCAGAAACGGAGTTAAATGCCAGGCTCTGTGTCTTCCTACAAGCGAGACTTCGTTTCAGGTAAACGCAGTCACTTTTCAGCTCAAACGAAGCTATATTGTACACGAAGCTCCCACGTTTCTCGCTCTTAACTGAAACGCACTGGATGTTAGAGGGCCTGTGGTTTGTATCAGTTTCAGAAGCAGAGTTGAACTAGATATGGTCCGTGTGTGTAGGAAACACAGTTCTTTTGTTCTGAGCACTCTCACGTTTCCCGCCTTATTAGAGACTCTAGAAAGCAAGAGCGTGCTTCTTGCTCTAAAGTAGAGCGTGTTTCATGGATGAGAACTGTGCTGTGTGTTTCCCTTCAGAAACGGAGTTAAATGCCAGGCTCTGTGTCTTCCTACAAGCGAGACTTCGTTTCAGGTAAACGCAGTCACTTTTCAGCTCAAACGAAGCTCTATTGTACACGAAGCTCACACGTTTCTCGCTCTTAACTGAAACGCACTGGATGTTAGAGGGCCTGTGGTTTGTATCAGTTTCAGAAGCAGAGTTGAACTAGATATGGTCCGTGTGTGTAGGAAACACAGTTCTTTTGTTCTGAGCACTCTCACGTTTCCCGCCTTATTAGAGACTCTAGAAAGCAAGAGCGTGCTTCTTGCTCTAAAGCAGAGTGTGTTTCATGGATGAGAACTGTGCTGTGTGTTTCCCTTCAGAAACGGAGTTAAATGCCAGGCTCTGTGTCTTCCTACAAGCGAGACTTGGTTTCAGGTAAACGCAGTCACTTTTCAGCTCAAACGAAGCTCTATTGTACACGAAGCTCACACGTTTCTCGCTCTTAACTGAAACGCACTGGATGTTAGAGGGCCTGTGGTTTGTATCAGTTTCAGAAGCAGAGTTGAACTAGATATGGTCCGTGTGTGTAGGAAACACAGTTCTTTTGTTCTGAGCACTCTCACGTTTCCCGCCTTATTAGAGACTCTAGAAAGCAAGAGCGTGCTTCTTGCTCTAAAGCAGAGTGTGTTTCATGGATGAGAACTGTGCTGTGTGTTTCCCTTCAGAAACGGAGTTAAATGCCAGGCTCTGTGTCTTCCTACAAGCGAGACTTCGTTTCAGGTAAACGCAGTCACTTTTCAGCTCAAACGAAGCTCTATTGTACACGAAGCTCACACGTTTCTCGCTCTTAACTGAAACGCACTGGATGTTAGAGGGCCTGTGGTTTGTATCAGTTTCAGAAGCAGAGTTGAACTAGATATGGTCCGTGTGTGTAGGAAACACAGTTCTTTTGTTCTGAGCACTCTCACGTTTCCCGCCTTATTAGAGACTCTAGAAAGCAAGAGCGTGCTTCTTGCTCTAAAGCAGAGTGTGTTTCATGGATGAGAACTGTGCTGTGTGTTTCCCTTCAGAAACGGAGTTAAATGCCAGGCTCTGTGTCTTCCTACAAGCGAGACTTCGTTTCAGGTAAACGCAGTCACTTTTCAGCTCAAACGAAGCTCTATTGTACACGAAGCTCACACGTTTCTCGCTCTTAACTGAAACGCACTGGATGTTAGAGGGCCTGTGGTTTGTATCAGTTTCAGAAGCAGAGTTGAACTAGATATGGTCCGTGTGTGTAGGAAACACAGTTCTTTTGTTCTGAGCACTCTCACGTTTCCCGCCTTATTAGAGACTCTAGAAAGCAAGAGCGTGCTTCTTGCTCTAAAGCAGAGTGTGTTTCATGGATGAGAACTGTGCTGTGTGTTTCCCTTCAGAAACGGAGTTAAATGCCAGGCTCTGTGTCTTCCTACAAGCGAGACTTCGTTTCAGGTAAACGCAGTCACTTTTCAGCTCAAACGAAGCTCTATTGTACACGAAGCTCACACGTTTCTCGCTCTTAACTGAAACGCACTGGATGTTAGAGGGCCTGTGGTTTGTATCAGTTTCAGAAGCAGAGTTGAACTAGATATGGTCCGTGTGTGTAGGAAACACAGTTCTTTTGTTCTGAGCACTCTCACGTTTCCCGCCTTATTAGAGACTCTAGAAAGCAAGAGCGTGCTTCTTGCTCTAAAGCAGAGTGTGTTTCATGGATGAGAACTGTGCTGTGTGTTTCCCTTCAGAAACGGAGTTAAATGCCAGGCTCTGTGTCTTCCTACAAGCGAGACTTGGTTTCAGGTAAACGCAGTCACTTTTCAGCTCAAACGAAGCTCTATTGTACACGAAGCTCACACGTTTCTCGCTCTTAACTGAAACGCACTGGATGTTAGAGGGCCTGTGGTTTGTATCAGTTTCAGAAGGAGAGTTGAACTAGATATGGTCCGTGTGTGTAGGAAACACAGTTCTTTTGTTCTGAGCACTCTCACGTTTCCCGCCTTATTAGAGACTCTAGAAAGCAAGAGCGTGCTTCTTGCTCTAAAGCAGAGTGTGTTTCATGGATGAGAACTGTGCTGTGTGTTTCCCTTCAGAAACGGAGTTAAATGCCAGGCTCTGTGTCTTCCTACAAGCGAGACTTCGTTTCAGGTAAACACAGTCACTTTTCAGCTCAAACGAAGCTCTATTGTACACGAAGCTCACACGTTTCTCGCTCTTAACTGAAACGCACTGGATGTTAGAGGGCCTGTGGTTTGTATCAGTTTCAGAAGCAGAGTTGAACTAGATATGGTCCGTGTGTGTAGGAAACACAGTTCTTTTGTTCTGAGCACTCTCACGTTTCCCGCCTTATTAGAGACTCTAGAAAGCAAGAGCGTGCTTCTTGCTCTAAAGCAGAGTGTGTTTCATGGATGAGAACTGTGCTGTGTGTTTCCCTTCAGAAACGGAGTTAAATGCCAGGCTCTGTGTCTTCCTACAAGCGAGACTTGGTTTCAGGTAAACGCAGTCACTTTTCAGCTCAAACGAAGCTCTATTGTACACGAAGCTCACACGTTTCTCGCTCTTAACTGAAACGCACTGGATGTTAGAGGGCCTGTGGTTTGTATCAGTTTCAGAAGCAGAGTTGAACTAGATATGGTCCGTGTGTGTAGGAAACACAGTTCTTTTGTTCTGAGCACTCTCACGTTTCCCGCCTTATTAGAGACTCTAGAAAGCAAGAGCGTGCTTCTTGCTCTAAAGCAGAGTGTGTTTCATGGATGAGAACTGTGCTGTGTGTTTCCCTTCAGAAACGGAGTTAAATGCCAGGCTCTGTGTCTTCCTACAAGCGAGACTTCGTTTCAGGTAAACGCAGTCACTTTTCAGCTCAAACGAAGCTCTATTGTACACGAAGCTCACACGTTTCTCGCTCTTAACTGAAACGCACTGGATGTTAGAGGGCCTGTGGTTTGTATCAGTTTCAGAAGCAGAGTTGAACTAGATATGGTCCGTGTGTGTAGGAAACACAGTTCTTTTGTTCTGAGCACTCTCACGTTTCCCGCCTTATTAGAGACTCTAGAAAGCAAGAGCGTGCTTCTTGCTCTAAAGTAGAGCGTGTTTCATGGATGAGAACTGTGCTGTGTGTTTCCCTTCAGAAACGGAGTTAAATGCCAGGCTCTGTGTCTTCCTACAAGCGAGACTTCGTTTCAGGTAAACGCAGTCACTTTTCAGCTCAAACGAAGCTCTATTGTACACGAAGCTCACACGTTTCTCGCTCTTAACTGAAACGCACTGGATGTTAGAGGGCCTGTGGTTTGTATCAGTTTCAGAAGCAGAGTTGAACTAGATATGGTCCGTGTGTGTAGGAAACACAGTTCTTTTGTTCTGAGCACTCTCACGTTTCCCGCCTTATTAGAGACTCTAGAAAGCAAGAGCGTGCTTCTTGCTCTAAAGCAGAGTGTGTTTCATGGATGAGAACTGTGCTGTGTGTTTCCCTTCAGAAACGGAGTTAAATGCCAGGCTCTGTGTCTTCCTACAAGCGAGACTTGGTTTCAGGTAAACGCAGTCACTTTTCAGCTCAAACGAAGCTCTATTGTACACGAAGCTCACACGTTTCTCGCTCTTAACTGAAACGCACTGGATGTTAGAGGGCCTGTGGTTTGTATCAGTTTCAGAAGGAGAGTTGAACTAGATATGGTCCGTGTGTGTAGGAAACACAGTTCTTTTGTTCTGAGCACTCTCACGTTTCCCGCCTTATTAGAGACTCTAGAAAGCAAGAGCGTGCTTGTTGCTCTAAAGCAGAGTGTGTTTCATGGATGAGAACTGTGCTGTGTGTTTCCCTTCAGAAACGGAGTTAAATGCCAGGCTCTGTGTCTTCCTACAAGCGAGACTTGGTTTCAGGTAAACGCAGTCACTTTTCAGCTCAAACGAAGCTCTATTGTACACGAAGCTCACACGTTTCTCGCTCTTAACTGAAACGCACTGGATGTTAGAGGGCCTGTGGTTTGTATCAGTTTCAGAAGCAGAGTTGAACTAGATATGGTCCGTGTGTGTAGGAAACACAGTTCTTTTGTTCTGAGCACTCTCACGTTTCCCGCCTTATTAGAGACTCTAGAAAGCAAGAGCGTGCTTCTTGCTCTAAAGCAGAGTGTGTTTCATGGATGAGAACTGTGCTGTGTGTTTCCCTTCAGAAACGGAGTTAAATGCCAGGCTCTGTGTCTTCCTACAAGCGAGACTTCGTTTCAGGTAAACGCAGTCACTTTTCAGCTCAAACGAAGCTCTATTGTACACGAAGCTCACACGTTTCTCGCTCTTAACTGAAACGCACTGGATGTTAGAGGGCCTGTGGTTTGTATCAGTTTCAGAAGCAGAGTTGAACTAGATATGGTCCGTGTGTGTAGGAAACACAGTTCTTTTGTTCTGAGCACTCTCACGTTTCCCGCCTTATTAGAGACTCTAGAAAGCAAGAGCGTGCTTCTTGCTCTAAAGCAGAGTGTGTTTCATGGATGAGAACTGTGCTGTGTGTTCCCCTTCAGAAACGGAGTTAAATGCCAGGCTCTGTGTCTTCCTACAAGCGAGACTTCGTTTCAGGTAAACGCAGTCACTTTTCAGCTCAAACGAAGCTCTATTGTACACGAAGCTCACACGTTTCTCGCTCTTAACTGAAACGCACTGGATGTTAGAGGGCCTGTGGTTTGTATCAGTTTCAGAAGCAGAGTTGAACTAGATATGGTCCGTGTGTGTAGGAAACACAGTTCTTTTGTTCTGAGCACTCTCACGTTTCCCGCCTTATTAGAGACTCTAGAAAGCAACAGCGTGCTTCTTGCTCTAAAGCAGAGCGTGTTTCATGGATGAGAACTGTGCTGTGTGTTTCCCTTCAGAAACGGAGTTAAATGCCAGGCTCTGTGTCTTCCTACAAGCGAGACTTCGTTTCAGGTAAACGCAGTCACTTTTCAGCTCAAACGAAGCTATATTGTACACGAAGCTCACACGTTTCTCGCTCTTAACTGAAACGCACTGGATGTTAGAGGGCAGGTGGTTTGTATCAGTTTCAGAAGCGGAGTTGAACTAGATATGGTCCGTGTGTGTAGGAAACACAGTTCTTTTGTTCTGAGCACTCTCACGTTTCCCGCCTTATTAGAGACTCTAGAAAGCAAGAGCGTGCTTCTTGCTCTAAAGCAGAGCGTGTTTCATAGATGAGAAGTGTGCTGTGTGTTTCCCTTCAGAAACGGAGTTAAATGCCAGGCTCAGTGTCTTCCTACAAGCGAGACTTCGTTTCAGGTAAACGCAGTCACTTTTCAGCTCAAACGAAGCTCTATTGTACACGAAGCTCACACGTTTCTCGCTCTTAACTGAAACGCACTGGATGTTAGAGGGCCTGTGGTTTGTATCAGTTTCAGAAGCAGAGTTGAACTAGATATGGTCCGTGTGTGTAGGAAACACAGTTCTTTTGTTCTGAGCACTCTCACGTTTCCCGCCTTATTAGAGACTCTAGAAAGCAAGAGCGTGCTTCTTGCTCTAAAGTAGAGCGTGTTTCATGGATGAGAACTGTGCTGTGTGTTTCCCTTCAGAAACGGAGTTAAATGCCAGGCTCTGTGTCTTCCTACAAGCGAGACTTCGTTTCAGGTAAACGCAGTCACTTTTCAGCTCAAACGAAGCTATATTGTACACGAAGCTCACACGTTTCTCGCTCTTAACTGAAACGCACTGGATGTTAGAGGGCCTGTGGTTTGTATCAGTTTCAGAGGCAGAGTTGAACTAGATATGGTCCGTGTGTGTAGGAAACACAGTTCTTTTGTTCTGAGCACTCTCACGTTTCCCGCCTTATTAGAGACTCTAGAAAGCAAGAGCGTGCTTCTTGCTCTAAAGCAGAGTGTGTTTCATGGATGAGAACTGTGCTGTGTGTTTCCCTTCAGAAACGGAGTTAAATGCCAGGCTCTGTGTCTTCCTACAAGCGAGAGTTCGTTTCAGGTAAACGCAGTCACTTTTCAGCTCAAACGAAGCTATATTGTACACGAAGCTCCCACGTTTCTCGCTCTTAACTGAAACGCACTGGATGTTAGAGGGCCTGTGGTTTGTATCAGTTTCAGAAGCAGAGTTGAACTAGATATGGTCCGTGTGTGTAGGAAACACAGTTCTTTTGTTCTGAGCACTCTCACGTTTCCCGCCTTATTAGAGACTCTAGAAAGCAAGAGCGTGCTTCTTGCTCTAAAGCAGAGCGTGTTTCATGGATGAGAACTGTGCTGTGTGTTTCCCTTCAGAAATGGAGTTAAATGCCAGGCTCTGTGTCTTCCTACAAGCGAGACTTCGTTTCAGGTAAACGCAGTCACTTTTCAGCTCAAACGAAGCTCTATTGTACACGAAGCTCACACGTTTCTCGCTCTTAACTGAAACGCACTGGATGTTAGAGGGCCTGTGGTTTGTATCAGTTTCAGAAGCAGAGTTGAACTAGATATGGTCCGTGTGTGTAGGAAACACAGTTCTTTTGTTCTGAGCACTCTCACGTTTCCCGCCTTATTAGAGACTCTAGAAAGCAAGAGCGTGCTTCTTGCTCTAAAGCAGAGTGTGTTTCATGGATGAGAACTGTGCTGTGTGTTTCCCTTCAGAAACGGAGTTAAATGCCAGGCTCTGTGTCTTCCTACAAGCGAGACTTCGTTTCAGGTAAACGCAGTCACTTTTCAGCTCAAACGAAGCTCTATTGTACACGAAGCTCACACGTTTCTCGCTCTTAACTGAAACGCACTGGATGTTAGAGGGCCTGTGGTTTGTATCAGTTTCAGAAGCAGAGTTGAACTAGATATGGTCCGTGTGTGTAGGAAACACAGTTCTTTTGTTCTGAGCACTCTCACGTTTCCCGCCTTATTAGAGACTCTAGAAAGCAAGAGCGTGCTTCTTGCTCTAAAGCAGAGTGTGTTTCATGGATGAGAACTGTGCTGTGTGTTTCCCTTCAGAAACGGAGTTAAATGCCAGGCTCTGTGTCTTCCTACAAGCGAGACTTCGTTTCAGGTAAACGCAGTCACTTTTCAGCTCAAACGAAGCTCTATTGTACACGAAGCTCCCACGTTTCTCGCTCTTAACTGAAACGCACTGGATGTTAGAGGGCAGGTGGTTTGTATCAGTTTCAGAAGCGGAGTTGAACTAGATATGGTCCGTGTGTGTAGGAAACACAGTTCTTTTGTTCTGAGCACTCTCACGTTTCCCGCCTTATTAGAGACTCTAGAAAGCAAGAGCGTGCTTCTTGCTCTAAAGCAGAGCGTGTTTCATGGATGAGAACTGTGCTGTGTGTTTCCCTTCAGAAACGGAGTTAAATGCCAGGCTCTGTGTCTTCCTACAAGCGAGACTTGGTTTCAGGTAAACGCAGTCACTTTTCAGCTCAAACGAAGCTCTATTGTACACGAAGCTCACACGTTTCTCGCTCTTAACTGAAACGCACTGGATGTTAGAGGGCCTGTGGTTTGTATCAGTTTCAGAAGGAGAGTTGAACTAGATATGGTCCGTGTGTGTAGGAAACACAGTTCTTTTGTTCTGAGCACTCTCACGTTTCCCGCCTTATTAGAGACTCTAGAAAGCAAGAGCGTGCTTCTTGCTCTAAAGCAGAGTGTGTTTCATGGATGAGAACTGTGCTGTGTGTTTCCCTTCAGAAACGGAGTTAAATGCCAGGCTCTGTGTCTTCCTAAAAGCGAGACTTCGTTTCAGGTAAACACAGTCACTTTTCAGCTCAAACGAAGCTCTATTGTACACGAAGCTCACACGTTTCTCGCTCTTAACTGAAACGCACTGGATGTTAGAGGGCCTGTGGTTTGTATCAGTTTCAGAAGCAGAGTTGAACTAGATATGGTCCGTGTGTGTAGGAAACACAGTTCTTTTGTTCTGACTACTCTCACGTTTCCCGCCTTATTAGAGACTCTAGAAAGCAAGAGCGTGCTTCTTGCTCTAAAGCAGAGTGTGTTTCATGGATGAGAACTGTGCTGTGTGTTTCCCTTCAGAAACGGAGTTAAATGCCAGGCTCTGTGTCTTCCTACAAGCGAGACTTCGTTTCAGGTAAATGCAGTCACTTTTCAGCTCAAACGAAGCTCTATTGTACACGAAGCTCACACGTTTCTCGCTCTTAACTGAAACGCACTGGATGTTAGAGGGCCTGTGGTTTGTATCAGTTTCAGAAGCAGAGTTGAACTAGATATGGTCCGTGTGTGTAGGAAACACAGTTCTTTTGTTCTGAGCACTCTCACGTTTCCCGCCTTATTAGAGACTCTAGAAAGCAAGAGCGTGCTTCTTGCTCTAAAGCAGAGTGTGTTTCATGGATGAGAACTGTGCTGTGTGTTTCCCTTCAGAAACGGAGTTAAATGCCAGGCTCTGTGTCTTCCTACAAGCGAGACTTCGTTTCAGGTAAACGCAGTCACTTTTCAGCTCAAACGAAGCTCTATTGTACACGAAGCTCACACGTTTCTCGCTCTTAACTGAAACGCACTGGATGTTAGAGGGCCTGTGGTTTGTATCAGTTTCAGAAGCAGAGTTGAACTAGATATGGTCCGTGTGTGTAGGAAACACAGTTCTTTTGTTCTGAGCACTCTCACGTTTCCCGCCTTATTAGAGACTCTAGAAAGCAAGAGCGTGCTTCTTGCTCTAAAGCAGAGTGTGTTTCATGGATGAGAACTGTGCTGTGTGTTCCCCTTCAGAAACGGAGTTAAATGCCAGGCTCTGTGTCTTCCTACAAGCGAGACTTCGTTTCAGGTAAACGCAGTCACTTTTCAGCTCAAACGAAGCTATATTGTACACGAAGCTCACACGTTTCTCGCTCTTAACTGAAACGCACTGGATGTTAGAGGGCCTGTGGTTTGTATCAGTTTCAGAAGCAGAGTTGAACTAGATATGGTCCGTGTGTGTAGGAAACACAGTTCTTTTGTTCTGAGCACTCTCACGTTTCCCGCCTTATTAGAGACTCTAGAAAGCAAGAGCGTGCTTCTTGCTCTAAAGCAGAGCGTGTTTCATGGATGAGAACTGTGCTGTGTGTTTCCCTTCAGAAACGGAGTTAAATGCCAGGCTCTGTGTCTTCCTACAAGCGAGACTTCGTTTCAGGTAAACGCAGTCAATTTTCAGCTCAAACGAAGCTCTATTGTACACGAAGCTCACACGTTTCTCGCTCTTAACTGAAACGCACTGGATGTTAGAGGGCCTGTGGTTTGTATCAGTTTCAGAAGCGGAGTTGAACTAGATATGGTCCGTGTGTGTAGGAAACACAGTTCTTTTGTTCTGAGCACTCTCACGTTTCCCGCCTTATTAGAGACTCTAGAAAGCAAGAGCGTGCTTCTTGTTCTAAAGCAGAGCGTGTTTCATAGATGAGAAGTGTGCTGTGTGTTTCCCTTCAGAAACGGAGTTAAATGCCAGGCTCTGTGTCTTCCTACAAGCGAGACTTCGTTTCAGGTAAACGCAGTCACTTTTCAGCTCAAACGAAGCTATATTGTACACGAAGCTCACACGTTTCTCGCTCTTAACTGAAACGCACTGGATGTTAGAGGGCCTGTGGTTTGTATCAGTTTCAGAAGCAGAGTTGAACTAGATATGGTCCGTGTGTGTAGGAAACACAGTTCTTTTGTTCTGAGCACTCTCACGTTTCCCGCCTTATTAGAGACTCTAGAAAGCAAGAGCGTGCTTCTTGCTCTAAAGTAGAGCGTGTTTCATGGATGAGAACTGTGCTGTGTGTTTCCCTTCAGAAACGGAGTTAAATGCCAGGCTCTGTGTCTTCCTACAAGCGAGACTTCGTTTCAGGTAAACGCAGTCACTTTTCAGCTCAAACGAAGCTCTATTGTACACGAAGCTCACACGTTTCTCGCTCTTAACTGAAACGCACTGGATGTTAGAGGGCCTGTGGTTTGTATCAGTTTCAGAAGGAGAGTTGAACTAGATATGGTCCGTGTGTGTAGGAAACACAGTTCTTTTGTTCTGAGCACTCTCACGTTTCCCGCCTTATTAGAGACTCTAGAAAGCAAGAGCGTGCTTCTTGCTCTAAAGCAGAGCGTGTTTCATGGATGAGAACTGTGCTGTGTGTTTCCCTTCAGAAACGGAGTTAAATGCCAGGCTCTGTGTCTTCCTACAAGCGAGACTTGGTTTCAGGTAAACGCAGTCACTTTTCAGCTCAAACGAAGCTCTATTGTACACGAAGCTCACACGTTTCTCGCTCTTAACTGAAACGCACTGGATGTTAGAGGGCCTGTGGTTTGTATCAGTTTCAGAAGGAGAGTTGAACTAGATATGGTCCGTGTGTGTAGGAAACACAGTTCTTTTGTTCTGAGCACTCTCACGTTTCCCGCCTTATTAGAGACTCTAGAAAGCAAGAGCGTGCTTCTTGCTCTAAAGCAGAGTGTGTTTCATGGATGAGAACTGTGCTGTGTGTTTCCCTTCAGAAACGGAGTTAAATGCCAGGCTCTGTGTCTTCCTACAAGCGAGACTTCGTTTCAGGTAAACGCAGTCACTTTTCAGCTCAAACGAAGCTCTATTGTACACGAAGCTCCCACGTTTCTCGCTCTTAACTGAAACGCACTGGATGTTAGAGGGCCTGTGGTTTGTATCAGTTTCAGAAGCAGAGTTGAACTAGATATGGTCCGTGTGTGTAGGAAACACAGTTCTTTTGTTCTGAGCACTCTCACGTTTCCCGCCTTATTAGAGACTCTAGAAAGCAAGAGCGTGCTTCTTGCTCTAAAGCAGAGTGTGTTTCATGGATGAGAAGTGTGCTGTGTGTTTCCCTTCAGAAACGGAGTTAAATGCCAGGCTCTGTGTCTTCCTACAAGCGAGACTTCGTTTCAGGTAAACGCAGTCACTTTTCAGCTCAAACGAAGCTATATTGTACACGAATCTCCCACGTTTCTCGCTCTTAACTGAAACGCACTGGATGTTAGAGGGCCTGTGGTTTGTATCAGTTTCAGAAGCAGAGTTGAACTAGATATGGTCCGTGTGTGTAGGAAACACAGTTCTTTTGTTCTGAGCACTCTCACGTTTCCCGCCTTATTAGAGACTCTAGAAAGCAAGAGCGTGCTTCTTGCTCTAAAGCAGAGTGTGTTTCATGGATGAGAAGTGTGCTGTGTGTTTCGCTTCAGAAACGGAGTTAAATGCCAGGCTCTGTGTCTTCCTACAAGCGAGACTTCGTTTCAGGTAAACGCAGTCACTTTTCAGCTCAAACGAAGCTATATTGTACACGAAGCTCACACGTTTCTCGCTCTTAACTGAAACGCACTGGATGTTAGAGGGCCTGTGGTTTGTATCAGTTTCAGAAGCAGAGTTGAACTAGATATGGTCCGTGTGTGTAGGAAACACAGTTCTTTTGTTCTGAGCACTCTCACGTTTCCCGCCTTATTAGAGACTCTAGAAAGCAAGAGCGTGCTTCTTGCTCTAAAGCAGAGTGTGTTTCATGGATGAGAAGTGTGCTGTGTGTTTCCCTTCAGAAACGGAGTTAAATGCCAGGCTCTGTGTCTTCCTACATGCGAGACTTCGTTTCAGGTAAACGCAGTCACTTTTCAGCTCAAACGAAGCTATATTGTACACGAAGCTCACACGTTTCTCGCTCTTAACTGAAACACACTGGATGTTAGAGGGCCTGTGGTTTGTATCAGTTTCAGAAGCAGAGTTGAACTAGATATGGTCCGTGTGTGTAGGAAACACAGTTCTTTTGTTCTGAGCACTCTCACGTTTCCCGCCTTATTAGAGACTCTAGAAAGCAAGAGCGTGCTTCTTGCTCTAAAGCAGAGTGTGTTTCATGGATGAGAAGTGTGCTGTGTGTTTCCCTTCAGAAACGGAGTTAAATGCCAGGCTCTGTGTCTTCCTACAAGCGAGACTTCGTTTCAGGTAAACGCAGTCACTTTTCAGCTCAAACGAAGCTATATTGTACACGAAGCTCCCACGTTTCTCGCTCTTAACTGAAACGCACTGGATGTTAGAGGGCCTGTGGTTTGTATCAGTTTCAGAAGCAGAGTTGAACTAGATATGGTCCGTGTGTGTAGGAAACACAGTTCTTTTGTTCTGAGCACTCTCACGTTTCCCGCCTTATTAGAGACTCTAGAAAGCAAGAGCGGGCTTCTTGCTCTAAAGCAGAGTGTGTTTCATGGATGAGAACTGTGCTGTGTGTTTCCCTTCAGAAACGGAGTTAAATTCCAGGCTCTGTGTCTTCCTACAAGCGAGACTTCGTTTCAGGTAAACGCAGTCACTTTTCAGCTCAAACGAAGCTATATTGTACACGAAGCTCCCACGTTTCTCGCTCTTAACTGAAACGCACTGGATGTTAGAGGGCCTGTGGTTTGTATCAGTTTCAGAAGCAGAGTTGAACTAGATATGGTCCGTGTGTGTAGGAAACACAGTTCTTTTGTTCTGAGCACTCTCACGTTTCCCGCCTTATTAGAGACTCTAGAAAGCAAGAGCGTGCTTCTTGCTCTAAAGCAGAGTGTGTTTCATGGATGAGAAGTGTGCTGTGTGTTTCCCTTCAGAAACGGAGTTAAATGCCAGGCTCTGTGTCTTCCTACAAGCGAGACTTCGTTTCAGGTAAACGCAGTCACTTTTCAGCTCAAACGAAGCTATATTGTACACGAAGCTCCCACGTTTCTCGCTCTTAACTGAAACGCACTGGATGTTAGAGGGCCTGTGGTTTGTATCAGTTTCAGAAGCAGAGTTGAACTAGATATGGTCCGTGTGTGTAGGAAACACAGTTCTTTTGTTCTGAGCACTCTCACGTTTCCCGCCTTATTAGAGACTCTAGAAAGCAAGAGCGTGCTTCTTGCTCTAAAGCAGAGTGTGTTTCATGGATGAGAACTGTGCTGTGTGTTTCCCTTCAGAAACGGAGTTAAATGCCAGGCTCTGTGTCTTCCTACAAGCGAGACTTCGTTTCAGGTAAACGCAGTCACTTTTCAGCTCAAACGAAGCTCTATTGTACACGAAGCTCACACGTTTCTCGCTCTTAACTGAAACGCACTGGATGTTAGAGGGCCTGTGGTTTGTATCAGTTTCAGAAGCAGAGTTGAACTAGATATGGTCCGTGTGTGTAGGAAACACAGTTCTTTTGTTCTGAGCACTCTCACGTTTCCCGCCTTATTAGAGACTCTAGAAAGCAAGAGCGTGCTTCTTGCTCTAAAGCAGAGTGTGTTTCATGGATGAGAACTGTGCTGTGTGTTTCCCTTCAGAAACGGAGTTAAATGCCAGGCTCTGTGTCTTCCTACAAGCGAGACTTCGTTTCAGGTAAACGCAGTCACTTTTCAGCTCAAACGAAGCTCTATTGTACACGAAGCTCACACGTTTCTCGCTCTTAACTGAAACGCACTGGATGTTAGAGGGCCTGTGGTTTGTATCAGTTTCAGAAGCAGAGTTGAACTAGATATGGTCCGTGTGTGTAGGAAACACAGTTCTTTTGTTCTGAGCACTCTCACGTTTCCCGCCTTATTAGAGACTCTAGAAAGCAAGAGCGTGCTTCTTGCTCTAAAGCAGAGTGTGTTTCATGGATGAGAACTGTGCTGTGTGTTTCCCTTCAGAAACGGAGTTAAATGCCAGGCTCTGTGTCTTCCTACAAGCGAGACTTCGTTTCAGGTAAACGCAGTCACTTTTCAGCTCAAACGAAGCTCTATTGTACACGAAGCTCCCACGTTTCTCGCTCTTAACTGAAACGCACTGGATGTTAGAGGGCCTGTGGTTTGTATCAGTTTCAGAAGCAGAGTTGAACTAGATATGGTCCGTGTGTGTAGGAAACACAGTTCTTTTGTTCTGAGCACTCTCACGTTTCCCGCCTTATTAGAGACTCTAGAAAGCAAGAGCGTGCTTCTTGCTCTAAAGCAGAGTGTGTTTCATGGATGAGAACTGTGCTGTGTGTTTCCCTTCAGAAACGGAGTTAAATGCCAGGCTCTGTGTCTTCCTACAAGCGAGACTTCGTTTCAGGTAAACGCAGTCACTTTTCAGCTCAAACGAAGCTCTATTGTACACGAAGCTCACACGTTTCTCGCTCTTAACTGAAACGCACTGGATGTTAGAGGGCCTGTGGTTTGTATCAGTTTCAGAAGCAGAGTTGAACTAGATATGGTCCGTGTGTGTAGGAAACACAGTTCTTTTGTTCTGAGCACTCTCACGTTTCCCGCCTTATTAGAGACTCTAGAAAGCAAGAGCGTGCTTCTTGCTCTAAAGCCGAGTGTGTTTCGTGGATGAGAACTGTGCTGTGTGTTTCCCTTCAGAAACGGAGTTAAATGCCAGGCTCTGTGTCTTCCTACAAGCGAGACTTGGTTTCAGGTAAACGCAGTCACTTTTCAGCTCAAACGAAGCTCTATTGTACACGAAGCTCACACGTTTCTCGCTCTTAACTGAAACGCACTGGATGTTAGAGGGCCTGTGGTTTGTATCAGTTTCAGAAGCAGAGTTGAACTAGATATGGTCCGTGTGTGTAGGAAACACAGTTCTTTTGTTCTGAGCACTCTCACGTTTCCCGCCTTATTAGAGACTCTAGAAAGCAAGAGCGTGCTTCTTGCTCTAAAGCAGAGTGTGTTTCATGGATGAGAACTGTGCTGTGTGTTTCCCTTCAGAAACGGAGTTAAATGCCAGGCTCTGTGTCTTCCTACAAGCGAGACTTCGTTTCAGGTAAACGCAGTCACTTTTCAGCTCAAACGAAGCTCTATTGTACACGAAGCTCACACGTTTCTCGCTCTTAACTGAAACGCACTGGATGTTAGAGGGCCTGTGGTTTGTATCAGTTTCAGAAGCAGAGTTGAACTAGATATGGTCCGTGTGTGTAGGAAACACAGTTCTTTTGTTCTGAGCACTCTCACGTTTCCCGCCTTATTAGAGACTCTAGAAAGCAAGAGCGTGCTTCTTGCTCTAAAGCAGAGTGTGTTTCATGGATGAGAAGTGTGCTGTGTGTTTCCCTTCAGAAACGGAGTTAAATGCCAGGCTCTGTGTCTTCCTACAAGCAAGACTTCGTTTCAGGTAAACGCAGTCACTTTTCAGCTCAAACGAAGCTCTATTTTACACGAAGCTCACACGTTTCTCGCTCTTAACTGAAACGCACTGGATGTTAGAGGGCCTGTGGTTTGTATCAGTTTCAGAAGCAGAGTTGAACTAGATATGGTCCGTGTGTGTAGGAAACACAGTTCTTTTGTTCTGAGCACTCTCACGTTTCCCGCCTTATTAGAGACTCTAGAAAGCAAGAGCGTGCTTCTTGCTCTAAAGCAGAGTGTGTTTCATGGATGAGAACTGTGCTGTGTGTTTCCCTTCAGAAACGGAGTTAAATGCCAGGCTCTGTGTCTTCCTACAAGCGAGACTTCGTTTCAGGTAAACGCAGTCACTTTTCAGCTCAAACGAAGCTCTATTGTACACGAAGCTCACACGTTTCTCGCTCTTAACTGAAACGCACTGGATGTTAGAGGGCCTGTGGTTTGTATCAGTTTCAGAAGCAGAGTTGAACTAGATATGGTCCGTGTGTGTAGGAAACACAGTTCTTTTGTTCTGAGCACTCTCACGTTTCCCGCCTTATTAGAGACTCTAGAAAGCAAGAGCGTGCTTCTTGCTCTAAAGCAGAGTGTGTTTCATGGATGAGAAGTGTGCTGTGTGTTTCCCTTCAGAAACGGAGTTAAATGCCAGGCTCTGTGTCTTCCTACAAGCGAGACTTCGTTTCAGGTAAACGCAGTCACTTTTCAGCTCAAACGAAGCTCTATTGTACACGAAGCTCACACGTTTCTCGCTCTTAACTGAAACGCACTGGATGTTAGAGGGCCTGTGGTTTGTATCAGTTTCAGAAGCAGAGTTGAACTAGATATGGTCCGTGTGTGTAGGAAACACAGTTCTTTTGTTCTGAGCACTCTCACGTTTCCCGCCTTATTAGAGACTCTAGAAAGCAAGAGCGTGCTTCTTGCTCTAAAGCAGAGTGTGTTTCATGGATGAGAACTGTGCTGTGTGTTTCCCTTCAGAAACGGAGTTAAATGCCAGGCTCTGTGTCTTCCTACAAGCGAGACTTCGTTTCAGGTAAACGCAGTCACTTTTCAGCTCAAACGAAGCTCTATTGTACACGAAGCTCCCACGTTTCTCGCTCTTAACTGAAACGCACTGGATGTTAGAGGGCCTGTGGTTTGTATCAGTTTCAGAAGCAGAGTTGAACTAGATATGGTCCGTGTGTGTAGGAAACACAGTTCTTTTGTTCTGAGCACTCTCACGTTTCCCGCCTTATTAGAGACTCTAGAAAGCAAGAGCGTGCTTCTTGCTCTAAAGCAGAGTGTGTTTCATGGATGAGAACTGTGCTGTGTGTTTCCCTTCAGAAACGGAGTTAAATGCCAGGCTCTGTGTCTTCCTACAAGCGAGACTTCGTTTCAGGTAAACGCAGTCACTTTTCAGCTCAAACGAAGCTCTATTGTACACGAAGCTCACACGTTTCTCGCTCTTAACTGAAACGCACTGGATGTTAGAGGGCCTGTGGTTTGTATCAGTTTCAGAAGCAGAGTTGAACTAGATATGGTCCGTGTGTGTAGGAAACACAGTTCTTTTGTTCTGAGCACTCTCACGTTTCCCGCCTTATTAGAGACTCTAGAAAGCAAGAGCGTGCTTCTTGCTCTAAAGCAGAGTGTGTTTCATGGATGAGAACTGTGCTGTGTGTTTCCCTTCAGAAACGGAGTTAAATGCCAGGCTCTGTGTCTTCCTACAAGCGAGACTTCGTTTCAGGTAAACGCAGTCACTTTTCAGCTCAAACGAAGCTCTATTGTACACGAAGCTCCCACGTTTCTCGCTCTTAACTGAAACGCACTGGATGTTAGAGGGCCTGTGGTTTGTATCAGTTTCAGAAGCAGAGTTGAACTAGATATGGTCCGTGTGTGTAGGAAACACAGTTCTTTTGTTCTGAGCACTCTCACGTTTCCCGCCTTATTAGAGACTCTAGAAAGCAAGAGCGTGCTTCTTGCTCTAAAGCAGAGTGTGTTTCATGGATGAGAACTGTGCTGTGTGTTTCCCTTCAGAAACGGAGTTAAATGCCAGGCTCTGTGTCTTCCTACAAGCGAGACTTCGTTTCAGGTAAACGCAGTCACTTTTCAGCTCAAACGAAGCTCTATTGTACACGAAGCTCACACGTTTCTCGCTCTTAACTGAAACGCACTGGATGTTAGAGGGCCTGTGGTTTGTATCAGTTTCAGAAGCAGAGTTGAACTAGATATGGTCCGTGTGTGTAGGAAACACAGTTCTTTTGTTCTGAGCACTCTCACGTTTCCCGCCTTATTAGAGACTCTAGAAAGCAAGAGCGTGCTTCTTGCTCTAAAGCAGAGTGTGTTTCGTGGATGAGAACTGTGCTGTGTGTTTCCCTTCAGAAACGGAGTTAAATGCCAGGCTCTGTGTCTTCCTACAAGCGAGACTTGGTTTCAGGTAAACGCAGTCACTTTTCAGCTCAAACGAAGCTCTATTGTACACGAAGCTCACACGTTTCTCGCTCTTAACTGAAACGCACTGGATGTTAGAGGGCCTGTGGTTTGTATCAGTTTCAGAAGCAGAGTTGAACTAGATATGGTCCGTGTGTGTAGGAAACACAGTTCTTTTGTTCTGAGCACTCTCACGTTTCCCGCCTTATTAGAGACTCTAGAAAGCAAGAGCGTGCTTCTTGCTCTAAAGCAGAGTGTGTTTCATGGATGAGAACTGTGCTGTGTGTTTCCCTTCAGAAACGGAGTTAAATGCCAGGCTCTGTGTCTTCCTACAAGCGAGACTTCGTTTCAGGTAAACGCAGTCACTTTTCAGCTCAAACGAAGCTCTATTGTACACGAAGCTCACACGTTTCTCGCTCTTAACTGAAACGCACTGGATGTTAGAGGGCCTGTGGTTTGTATCAGTTTCAGAAGCAGAGTTGAACTAGATATGGTCCGTGTGTGTAGGAAACACAGTTCTTTTGTTCTGAGCACTCTCACGTTTCCCGCCTTATTAGAGACTCTAGAAAGCAAGAGCGTGCTTCTTGCTCTAAAGCAGAGTGTGTTTCATGGATGAGAAGTGTGCTGTGTGTTTCCCTTCAGAAACGGAGTTAAATGCCAGGCTCTGTGTCTTCCTACAAGCAAGACTTCGTTTCAGGTAAACGCAGTCACTTTTCAGCTCAAACGAAGCTCTATTTTACACGAAGCTCACACGTTTCTCGCTCTTAACTGAAACGCACTGGATGTTAGAGGGCCTGTGGTTTGTATCAGTTTCAGAAGCAGAGTTGAACTAGATATGGTCCGTGTGTGTAGGAAACACAGTTCTTTTGTTCTGAGCACTCTCACGTTTCCCGCCTTATTAGAGACTCTAGAAAGCAAGAGCGTGCTTCTTGCTCTAAAGCAGAGTGTGTTTCATGGATGAGAACTGTGCTGTGTGTTTCCCTTCAGAAACGGAGTTAAATGCCAGGCTCTGTGTCTTCCTACAAGCGAGACTTCGTTTCAGGTAAACGCAGTCACTTTTCAGCTCAAACGAAGCTCTATTGTACACGAAGCTCACACGTTTCTCGCTCTTAACTGAAACGCACTGGATGTTAGAGGGCCTGTGGTTTGTATCAGTTTCAGAAGCAGAGTTGAACTAGATATGGTCCGTGTGTGTAGGAAACACAGTTCTTTTGTTCTGAGCACTCTCACGTTTCCCGCCTTATTAGAGACTCTAGAAAGCAAGAGCGTGCTTCTTGCTCTAAAGCAGAGTGTGTTTCATGGATGAGAAGTGTGCTGTGTGTTTCCCTTCAGAAACGGAGTTAAATGCCAGGCCCTGTGTCTTCCTACAAGCGAGACTTCGTTTCAGGTAAACGCAGTCACTTTTCAGCTCAAACGAAGCTCTATTGTACACGAAGCTCACACGTTTCTCGCTCTTAACTGAAACGCACTGGATGTTAGAGGGCCTGTGGTTTGTATCAGTTTCAGAAGCAGAGTTGAACTAGATATGGTCCGTGTGTGTAGGAAACACAGTTCTTTTGTTCTGAGCACTCTCACGTTTCCCGCCTTATTAGAGACTCTAGAAAGCAAGAGCGTGCTTCTTGCTCTAAAGCAGAGTGTGTTTCATGGATGAGAACTGTGCTGTGTGTTTCCCTTCAGAAACGGAGTTAAATGCCAGGCTCTGTGTCTTCCTACAAGCGAGACTTCGTTTCAGGTAAACGCAGTCACTTTTCAGCTCAAACGAAGCTCTATTGTACACGAAGCTCACACGTTTCTCGCTCTTAACTGAAACGCACTGGATGTTAGAGGGCCTGTGGTTTGTATCAGTTTCAGAAGCAGAGTTGAACTAGATATGGTCCGTGTGTGTAGGAAACACAGTTCTTTTGTTCTGAGCACTCTCACGTTTCCCGCCTTATTAGAGACTCTAGAAAGCAAGAGCGTGCTTCTTGCTCTAAAGCAGAGTGTGTTTCATGGATGAGAAGTGTGCTGTGTGTTTCCCTTCAGAAACGGAGTTAAATGCCAGGCTCTGTGTCTTCCTACAAGCGAGACTTCGTTTCAGGTAAACGCAGTCACTTTTCAGCTCAAACGAAGCTCTATTGTACACGAAGCTCACACGTTTCTCGCTCTTAACTGAAACGCACTGGATGTTAGAGGGCCTGTGGTTTGTATCAGTTTCAGAAGCAGAGTTGAACTAGATATGGTCCGTGTGTGTAGGAAACACAGTTCTTTTGTTCTGAGCACTCTCACGTTTCCCGCCTTATTAGAGACTCTAGAAAGCAAGAGCGTGCTTCTTGCTCTAAAGCAGAGTGTGTTTCATGGATGAGAACTGTGCTGTGTGTTTCCCTTCAGAAACGGAGTTAAATGCCAGGCTCTGTGTCTTCCTACAAGCGAGACTTCGTTTCAGGTAAACGCAGTCACTTTTCAGCTCAAACGAAGCTCTATTGTACACGAAGCTCCCACGTTTCTCGCTCTTAACTGAAACGCACTGGATGTTAGAGGGCCTGTGGTTTGTATCAGTTTCAGAAGCAGAGTTGAACTAGATATGGTCCGTGTGTGTAGGAAACACAGTTCTTTTGTTCTGAGCACTCTCACGTTTCCCGCCTTATTAGAGACTCTAGAAAGCAAGAGCGTGCTTCTTGCTCTAAAGCAGAGTGTGTTTCATGGATGAGAACTGTGCTGTGTGTTTCCCTTCAGAAACGGAGTTAAATGCCAGGCTCTGTGTCTTCCTACAAGCGAGACTTCGTTTCAGGTAAACGCAGTCACTTTTCAGCTCAAACGAAGCTCTATTGTACACGAAGCTCACACGTTTCTCGCTCTTAACTGAAACGCACTGGATGTTAGAGGGCCTGTGGTTTGTATCAGTTTCAGAAGCAGAGTTGAACTAGATATGGTCCGTGTGTGTAGGAAACACAGTTCTTTTGTTCTGAGCACTCTCACGTTTCCCGCCTTATTAGAGACTCTAGAAAGCAAGAGCGTGCTTCTTGCTCTAAAGCAGAGTGTGTTTCATGGATGAGAACTGTGCTGTGTGTTTCCCTTCAGAAACGGAGTTAAATGCCAGGCTCTGTGTCTTCCTACAAGCGAGACTTCGTTTCAGGTAAACGCAGTCACTTTTCAGCTCAAACGAAGCTCTATTGTACACGAAGCTCCCACGTTTCTCGCTCTTAACTGAAACGCACTGGATGTTAGAGGGCCTGTGGTTTGTATCAGTTTCAGAAGCAGAGTTGAACTAGATATGGTCCGTGTGTGTAGGAAACACAGTTCTTTTGTTCTGAGCACTCTCACGTTTCCCGCCTTATTAGAGACTCTAGAAAGCAAGAGCGTGCTTCTTGCTCTAAAGCAGAGTGTGTTTCATGGATGAGAACTGTGCTGTGTGTTTCCCTTCAGAAACGGAGTTAAATGCCAGGCTCTGTGTCTTCCTACAAGCGAGACTTCGTTTCAGGTAAACGCAGTCACTTTTCAGCTCAAACGAAGCTCTATTGTACACGAAGCTCACACGTTTCTCGCTCTTAACTGAAACGCACTGGATGTTAGAGGGCCTGTGGTTTGTATCAGTTTCAGAAGCAGAGTTGAACTAGATATGGTCCGTGTGTGTAGGAAACACAGTTCTTTTGTTCTGAGCACTCTCACGTTTCCCGCCTTATTAGAGACTCTAGAAAGCAAGAGCGTGCTTCTTGCTCTAAAGCAGAGTGTGTTTCGTGGATGAGAACTGTGCTGTGTGTTTCCCTTCAGAAACGGAGTTAAATGCCAGGCTCTGTGTCTTCCTACAAGCGAGACTTGGTTTCAGGTAAACGCAGTCACTTTTCAGCTCAAACGAAGCTCTATTGTACACGAAGCTCACACGTTTCTCGCTCTTAACTGAAACGCACTGGATGTTAGAGGGCCTGTGGTTTGTATCAGTTTCAGAAGCAGAGTTGAACTAGATATGGTCCGTGTGTGTAGGAAACACAGTTCTTTTGTTCTGAGCACTCTCACGTTTCCCGCCTTATTAGAGACTCTAGAAAGCAAGAGCGTGCTTCTTGCTCTAAAGCAGAGTGTGTTTCATGGATGAGAACTGTGCTGTGTGTTTCCCTTCAGAAACGGAGTTAAATGCCAGGCTCTGTGTCTTCCTACAAGCGAGACTTCGTTTCAGGTAAACGCAGTCACTTTTCAGCTCAAACGAAGCTCTATTGTACACGAAGCTCACACGTTTCTCGCTCTTAACTGAAACGCACTGGATGTTAGAGGGCCTGTGGTTTGTATCAGTTTCAGAAGCAGAGTTGAACTAGATATGGTCCGTGTGTGTAGGAAACACAGTTCTTTTGTTCTGAGCACTCTCACGTTTCCCGCCTTATTAGAGACTCTAGAAAGCAAGAGCGTGCTTCTTGCTCTAAAGCAGAGTGTGTTTCATGGATGAGAAGTGTGCTGTGTGTTTCCCTTCAGAAACGGAGTTAAATGCCAGGCTCTGTGTCTTCCTACAAGCAAGACTTCGTTTCAGGTAAACGCAGTCACTTTTCAGCTCAAACGAAGCTCTATTTTACACGAAGCTCACACGTTTCTCGCTCTTAACTGAAACGCACTGGATGTTAGAGGGCCTGTGGTTTGTATCAGTTTCAGAAGCAGAGTTGAACTAGATATGGTCCGTGTGTGTAGGAAACACAGTTCTTTTGTTCTGAGCACTCTCACGTTTCCCGCCTTATTAGAGACTCTAGAAAGCAAGAGCGTGCTTCTTGCTCTAAAGCAGAGTGTGTTTCATGGATGAGAACTGTGCTGTGTGTTTCCCTTCAGAAACGGAGTTAAATGCCAGGCTCTGTGTCTTCCTACAAGCGAGACTTCGTTTCAGGTAAACGCAGTCACTTTTCAGCTCAAACGAAGCTCTATTGTACACGAAGCTCACACGTTTCTCGCTCTTAACTGAAACGCACTGGATGTTAGAGGGCCTGTGGTTTGTATCAGTTTCAGAAGCAGAGTTGAACTAGATATGGTCCGTGTGTGTAGGAAACACAGTTCTTTTGTTCTGAGCACTCTCACGTTTCCCGCCTTATTAGAGACTCTAGAAAGCAAGAGCGTGCTTCTTGCTCTAAAGCAGAGTGTGTTTCATGGATGAGAAGTGTGCTGTGTGTTTCCCTTCAGAAACGGAGTTAAATGCCAGGCTCTGTGTCTTCCTACAAGCGAGACTTCGTTTCAGGTAAACGCAGTCACTTTTCAGCTCAAACGAAGCTCTATTGTACACGAAGCTCACACGTTTCTCGCTCTTAACTGAAACGCACTGGATGTTAGAGGGCCTGTGGTTTGTATCAGTTTCAGAAGCAGAGTTGAACTAGATATGGTCCGTGTGTGTAGGAAACACAGTTCTTTTGTTCTGAGCACTCTCACGTTTCCCGCCTTATTAGAGACTCTAGAAAGCAAGAGCGTGCTTCTTGCTCTAAAGCAGAGTGTGTTTCATGGATGAGAACTGTGCTGTGTGTTTCCCTTCAGAAACGGAGTTAAATGCCAGGCTCTGTGTCTTCCTACAAGCGAGACTTCGTTTCAGGTAAACGCAGTCACTTTTCAGCTCAAACGAAGCTCTATTGTACACGAAGCTCACACGTTTCTCGCTCTTAACTGAAACGCACTGGATGTTAGAGGGCCTGTGGTTTGTATCAGTTTCAGAAGCAGAGTTGAACTAGATATGGTCCGTGTGTGTAGGAAACACAGTTCTTTTGTTCTGAGCACTCTCACGTTTCCCGCCTTATTAGAGACTCTAGAAAGCAAGAGCGTGCTTCTTGCTCTAAAGCAGAGTGTGTTTCATGGATGAGAACTGTGCTGTGTGTTTCCCTTCAGAAACGGAGTTAAATGCCAGGCTCTGTGTCTTCCTACAAGCGAGACTTCGTTTCAGGTAAACGCAGTCACTTTTCAGCTCAAACGAAGCTCTATTGTACACGAAGCTCACACGTTTCTCGCTCTTAACTGAAACGCACTGGATGTTAGAGGGCCTGTGGTTTGTATCAGTTTCAGAAGCAGAGTTGAACTAGATATGGTCCGTGTGTGTAGGAAACACAGTTCTTTTGTTCTGAGCACTCTCACGTTTCCCGCCTTATTAGAGACTCTAGAAAGCAAGAGCGTGCTTCTTGCTCTAAAGCAGAGTGTGTTTCATGGATGAGAAGTGTGCTGTGTGTTTCCCTTCAGAAACGGAGTTAAATGCCAGGCTCTGTGTCTTCCTACAAGCGAGACTTCGTTTCAGGTAAACGCAGTCACTTTTCAGCTCAAACGAAGCTCTATTGTACACGAAGCTCACACGTTTCTCGCTCTTAACTGAAACGCACTGGATGTTAGAGGGCCTGTGGTTTGTATCAGTTTCAGAAGCAGAGTTGAACTAGATATGGTCCGTGTGTGTAGGAAACACAGTTCTTTTGTTCTGAGCACTCTCACGTTTCCCGCCTTATTAGAGACTCTAGAAAGCAAGAGCGTGCTTCTTGCTCTAAAGCAGAGTGTGTTTCATGGATGAGAACTGTGCTGTGTGTTTCCCTTCAGAAACGGAGTTAAATGCCAGGCTCTGTGTCTTCCTACAAGCGAGACTTCGTTTCAGGTAAACGCAGTCACTTTTCAGCTCAAACGAAGCTCTATTGTACACGAAGCTCACACGTTTCTCGCTCTTAACTGAAACGCACTGGATGTTAGAGGGCCTGTGGTTTGTATCAATTTCAGAAGCAGAGTTGAACTAGATATGGTCCGTGTGTGTAGGAAACACAGTTCTTTTGTTCTGAGCACTCTCACGTTTCCCGCCTTATTAGAGACTCTAGAAAGCAAGAGCGTGCTTCTTGCTCTAAAGCAGAGTGTGTTTCATGGATGAGAAGTGTGCTGTGTGTTTCCCTTCAGAAACGGAGTTAAATGCCAGGCTCTGTGTCTTCCTACAAGCGAGACTTTGTTTCAGGTAAACGCAGTCACTTTTCAGCTCAAACGAAGCTATATTGTACACGAAGCTCCCACGTTTCTCGCTCTTAACTGAAACGCACTGGATGTTAGAGGGCCTGTGGTTTGTATCAGTTTCAGAAGCAGAGTTGAACTAGATATGGTCCGTGTGTGTAGGAAACACAGTTCTTTTGTTCTGAGCACTCTCACGTTTCCCGCCTTATTAGAGACTCTAGAAAGCAAGAGCGTGCTTCTTGCTCTAAAGCAGAGTGTGTTTCATGGATGAGAAGTGTGCTGTGTGTTTCCCTTCAGAAACGGAGTTAAATGCCAGGCTCTGTGTCTTCCTACAAGCGAGACTTCGTTTCAGGTAAACGCAGTCACTTTTCAGCTCAAACGAAGCTATATTGTACACGAAGCTCCCACGTTTCTCGCTCTTAACTGAAACGCACTGGATGTTAGAGGGCCTGTGGTTTGTATCAGTTTCAGAAGCAGAGTTGAACTAGATATGGTCCGTGTGTGTAGGAAACACAGTTCTTTTGTTCTGAGCACTCTCACGTTTCCCGCCTTATTAGAGACTCTAGAAAGCAAGAGCGTGCTTCTTGCTCTAAAGCAGAGTGTGTTTCATGGATGAGAAGTGTGCTGTGTGTTTCCCTTCAGAAACGGAGTTAAATGCCAGGCTCTGTGTCTTCCTACAAGCGAGACTTCGTTTCAGGTAAACGCAGTCACTTTTCAGCTCAAAGGAAGCTATATTGTACACGAAGCTCCCAAGTTTCTCGCTCTTAACTGAAACGCACTGGATGTTAGAGGGCCTGTGGTTTGTATCAGTTTCAGAAGCAGAGTTGAACTAGATATGGTCCGTGTGTGTAGGAAACACAGTTCTTTTGTTCTGAGCACTCTCACGTTTCCCGCCTTATTAGAGACTCTAGAAAGCAAGAGCGTGCTTCTTGCTCTAAAGCAGAGTGTGTTTCATGGATGAGAACTGTGCTGTGTGTTTCCCTTCAGAAACGGAGTTAAATGCCAGGCTCTGTGTCTTCCTACAAGCGAGACTTCGTTTCAGGTAAACGCAGTCACTTTTCAGCTCAAACGAAGCTATATTGTACACGAAGCTCCCACGTTTCTCGCTCTTAACTGAAACGCACTGGATGTTAGAGGGCCTGTGGTTTGTATCAGTTTCAGAAGCAGAGTTGAACTAGATATGGTCCGTGTGTGTAGGAAACACAGTTCTTTTGTTCTGAGCACTCTCACGTTTCCCGCCTTATTAGAGACTCTAGAAAGCAAGAGCGTGCTTCTTGCTCTAAAGCAGAGTGTGTTTCATGGATGAGAAGTGTGCTGTGTGTTTCCCTTCAGAAACGGAGTTAAATGCCAGGCTCTGTGTCTTCCTACATGCGAGACTTCGTTTCAGGTAAACGCAGCCACTTTTCAGCTCAAACGAAGCTATATTGTACACGAAGCTCCCACGTTTCTCGCTCTTAACTGAAACGCACTGGATGTTAGAGGGCCTGTGGTTTGTATCAGTTTCAGAAGCAGAGTTGAACTAGATATGGTCCGTGTGTGTAGGAAACACAGTTCTTTTGTTCTGAGCACTCTCACGTTTCCCGTCTTATTAGAGACTCTAGAAAGCAAGAGCGTGCTTCTTGCTCTAAAGCAGAGTGTGTTTCATGGATGAGAAGTGTGCTGTGTGTTTCCCTTCAGAAACGGAGTTAAATGCCAGGCTCTGTGTCTTCCTACAAGCGAGACTTCGTTTCAGGTAAACGCAGTCACTTTTCAGCTCAAACGAAGCTATATGGTACACGAAGCTCACACGTTTCTCGCTCTTAACTGAAACGCACTGGATGTTAGAGGGCCTGTGGTTTGTATCAGTTTCAGAAGCAGAGTTGAACTAGATATGGTCCGTGTGTGTAGGAAACACAGTTCTTTTGTTCTGAGCACTCTCACGTTTCCCGCCTTATTAGAGACTCTAGAAAGCAAGAGCGTGCTTCTTGCTCTAAAGCAGAGTGTGTTTCATGGATGAGAAGTGTGCTGTGTGTTTCCCTTCAGAAACGGAGTTAAATGCCAGGCTCTGTGTCTTCCTACAAGCGAGACTTCGTTTCAGGTAAACGCAGTCACTTTTCAGCTCAAACGAAGCTATATTGTACACGAAGCTCCCACGTTTCTCGCTCTTAACTGAAACGCACTGGATGTTAGAGGGCCTGTGGTTTGTATCAGTTTCAGAAGCAGAGTTGAACTAGATATGGTCCGTGTGTGTAGGAAACACAGTTCTTTTGTTCTGAGCACTCTCACGTTTCCCGCCTTATTAGAGACTCTAGAAAGCAAGAGCGTGCTTCTTGCTCTAAAGCAGAGTGTGTTTCATGGATGAGAAGTGTGCTGTGTGTTTCCCTTCAGAAACGGAGTTAAATGCCAGGCTCTGTGTCTTCCTACAAGCGAGACTTCGTTTCAGGTAAACGCAGTCACTTTTCAGCTCAAACGAAGCTATATGGTACACGAAGCTCCCACGTTTCTCGCTCTTAACTGAAACGCACTGGATGTTAGAGGGCCTGTGGTTTGTATCAGTTTCAGAAGCAGAGTTGAACTAGATATGGTCCGTGTGTGTAGGAAACACAGTTCTTTTGTTCTGAGCACTCTCACGTTTCCCGCCTTATTAGAGACTCTAGAAAGCAAGAGCGTGCTTCTTGCTCTAAAGCAGAGTGTGTTTCATGGATGAGAAGTGTGCTGTGTGTTTCCCTTCAGAAACGGAGTTAAATGCCAGGCTCTGTGTCTTCCTACAAGCGAGACTTCGTTTCAGGTAAACGCAGTCACTTTTCAGCTCAAACGAAGCTATATTGTACACGAAGCTCCCACGTTTCTCGCTCTTAACTGAAACGCACTGGATGTTAGAGGGCCTGTGGTTTGTATCAGTTTCAGAAGCAGAGTTGAACTAGATATGGTCCGTGTGTGTAGGAAACACAGTTCTTTTGTTCTGAGCACTCTCACGTTTCCCGCCTTATTAGAGACTCTAGAAAGCAAGAGCGTGCTTCTTGCTCTAAAGCAGAGTGTGTTTCATGGATGAGAAGTGTGCTGTGTGTTTCCCTTCAGAAACGGAGTTAAATGCCAGGCTCTGTGTCTTCCTACAAGCGAGACTTCGTTTCAGGTAAACGCAGTCACTTTTCAGCTCAAACGAAGCTATATTGTACACGAAGCTCCCACGTTTCTCGCTCTTAACTGAAACGCACTGGATGTTAGAGGGCCTGTGGTTTGTATCAGTTTCAGAAGCAGAGTTGAACTAGATATGGTCCGTGTGTGTAGGAAACACAGTTCTTTTGTTCTGAGCACTCTCACGTTTCCCGCCTTATTAGAGACTCTAGAAAGCAAGAGCGTGCTTCTTGCTCTAAAGCAGAGTGTGTTTCATGGATGAGAAGTGTGCTGTGTGTTTCCCTTCAGAAACGGAGTTAAATGCCAGGCTCTGTGTCTTCCTACAAGCGAGACTTCGTTTCAGGTAAACGCAGTCACTTTTCAGCTCAAAGGAAGCTATATTGTACACGAAGCTCCCAAGTTTCTCGCTCTTAACTGAAACGCACTGGATGTTAGAGGGCCTGTGGTTTGTATCAGTTTCAGAAGCAGAGTTGAACTAGATATGGTCCGTGTGTGTAGGAAACACAGTTCTTTTGTTCTGAGCACTCTCACGTTTCCCGCCTTATTAGAGACTCTAGAAAGCAAGAGCGTGCTTCTTGCTCTAAAGCAGAGTGTGTTTCATGGATGAGAACTGTGCTGTGTGTTTCCCTTCAGAAACGGAGTTAAATGCCAGGCTCTGTGTCTTCCTACAAGCGAGACTTCGTTTCAGGTAAACGCAGTCACTTTTCAGCTCAAACGAAGCTATATTGTACACGAAGCTCCCACGTTTCTCGCTCTTAACTGAAACGCACTGGATGTTAGAGGGCCTGTGGTTTGTATCAGTTTCAGAAGCAGAGTTGAACTAGATATGGTCCGTGTGTGTAGGAAACACAGTTCTTTTGTTCTGAGCACTCTCACGTTTCCCGCCTTATTAGAGACTCTAGAAAGCAAGAGCGTGCTTCTTGCTCTAAAGCAGAGTGTGTTTCATGGATGAGAAGTGTGCTGTGTGTTTCCCTTCAGAAACGGAGTTAAATGCCAGGCTCTGTGTCTTCCTACATGCGAGACTTCGTTTCAGGTAAACGCAGCCACTTTTCAGCTCAAACGAAGCTATATTGTACACGAAGCTCCCACGTTTCTCGCTCTTAACTGAAATGCACTGGATGTTAGAGGGCCTGTGGTTTGTATCAGTTTCAGAAGCAGAGTTGAACTAGATATGGTCCGTGTGTGTAGGAAACACAGTTCTTTTGTTCTGAGCACTCTCACGTTTCCCGTCTTATTAGAGACTCTAGAAAGCAAGAGCGTGCTTCTGGCTCTAAAGCAGAGTGTGTTTCATGGATGAGAAGTGTGCTGTGTGTTTCCCTTCAGAAACGGAGTTAAATGCCAGGCTCTGTGTCTTCCTACAAGCGAGACTTCGTTTCAGGTAAACGCAGTCACTTTTCAGCTCAAACGAAGCTATATGGTACAAGAAGCTCACACGTTTCTCGCTCTTAACTGAAACGCACTGGATGTTAGAGGGCCTGTGGTTTGTATCAGTTTCAGAAGCAGAGTTGAACTAGATATGGTCCGTGTGTGTAGGAAACACAGTTCTTTTGTTCTGAGCACTCTCACGTTTCCCGCCTTATTAGAGACTCTAGAAAGCAAGAGCGTGCTTCTTGCTCTAAAGCAGAGTGTGTTTCATGGATGAGAAGTGTGCTGTGTGTTTCCCTTCAGAAACGGAGTTAAATGCCAGGCTCTGTGTCTTCCTACAAGCGAGACTTCGTTTCAGGTAAACGCAGTCACTTTTCAGCTCAAACGAAGCTATATTGTACACGAAGCTCCCACGTTTCTCGCTCTTAACTGAAACGCACTGGATGTTAGAGGGCCTGTGGTTTGTATCAGTTTCAGAAGCAGAGTTGAACTAGATATGGTCCGTGTGTGTAGGAAACACAGTTCTTTTGTTCTGAGCACTCTCACGTTTCCCGCCTTATTAGAGACTCTAGAAAGCAAGAGCGTGCTTCTTGCTCTAAAGCAGAGTGTGTTTCATGGATGAGAAGTGTGCTGTGTGTTTCCCTTCAGAAACGGAGTTAAATGCCAGGCTCTGTGTCTTCCTACAAGCGAGACTTCGTTTCAGGTAAACGCAGTCACTTTTCAGCTCAAACGAAGCTATATGGTACACGAAGCTCCCACGTTTCTCGCTCTTAACTGAAACGCACTGGATGTTAGAGGGCCTGTGGTTTGTATCAGTTTCAGAAGCAGAGTTGAACTAGATATGGTCCGTGTGTGTAGGAAACACAGTTCTTTTGTTCTGAGCACTCTCACGTTTCCCGCCTTATTAGAGACTCTAGAAAGCAAGAGCGTGCTTCTTGCTCTAAAGCAGAGTGTGTTTCATGGATGAGAAGTGTGCTGTGTGTTTCCCTTCAGAAACGGAGTTAAATGCCAGGCTCTGTGTCTTCCTACAAGCGAGACTTCGTTTCAGGTAAACGCAGTCACTTTTCAGCTCAAACGAAGCTATATTGTACACGAAGCTCCCACGTTTCTCGCTCTTAACTGAAACGCACTGGATGTTAGAGGGCCTGTGGTTTGTATCAGTTTCAGAAGCAGAGTTGAACTAGATATGGTCCGTGTGTGTAGGAAACACAGTTCTTTTGTTCTGAGCACTCTCACGTTTCCCGCCTTATTAGAGACTCTAGAAAGCAAGAGCGTGCTTCTTGCTCTAAAGCAGAGTGTGTTTCATGGATGAGAAGTGTGCTGTGTGTTTCCCTTCAGAAACGGAGTTAAATGCCAGGCTCTGTGTCTTCCTACAAGCGAGACTTCGTTTCAGGTAAACGCAGTCACTTTTCAGCTCAAACGAAGCTATATTGTACACGAAGCTCCCACGTTTCTCGCTCTTAACTGAAACGCACTGGATGTTAGAGGGCCTGTGGTTTGTATCAGTTTCAGAAGCAGAGTTGAACTAGATATGGTCCGTGTGTGTAGGAAACACAGTTCTTTTGTTCTGAGCACTCTCACGTTTCCCGCCTTATTAGAGACTCTAGAAAGCAAGAGCGTGCTTCTTGCTCTAAAGCAGAGTGTGTTTCATGGATGAGAAGTGTGCTGTGTGTTTCCCTTCAGAAACGGAGTTAAATGCCAGGCTCTGTGTCTTCCTACAAGCGAGACTTCGTTTCAGGTAAACGCAGTCACTTTTCAGCTCAAACGAAGCTATATGGTACACGAAGCTCCCACGTTTCTCGCTCTTAACTGAAACGCACTGGATGTTAGAGGGCCTGTGGTTTGTATCAGTTTCAGAAGCAGAGTTGAACTAGATATGGTCCGTGTGTGTAGGAAACACAGTTCTTTTGTTCTGAGCACTCTCACGTTTCCCGCCTTATTAGAGACTCTAGAAAGCAAGAGCGTGCTTCTTGCTCTAAAGCAGAGTGTGTTTCATGGATGAGAAGTGTGCTGTGTGTTTCCCTTCAGAAACGGAGTTAAATGCCAGGCTCTGTGTCTTCCTACAAGCGAGACTTCGTTTCAGGTAAACGCAGTCACTTTTCAACTCAAACGAAGCTATATGGTACACGAAGCTCCCACGTTTCTCGCTCTTAACTGAAACGCACTGGATGTTAGAGGGCCTGTGGTTTGTATCAGTTTCAGAAGCAGAGTTGAACTAGATATGGTCCGTGTGTGTAGGAAACACAGTTCTTTTGTTCTGAGCACTCTCACGTTTCCCGCCTTATTAGAGACTCTAGAAAGCAAGAGCGTGCTTCTTGCTCTAAAGCAGAGTGTGTTTCATGGATGAGAACTGTGCTGTGTGTTTCCCTTCAGAAACGGAGTTAAATGCCAGGCTCTGTGTCTTCCTACATGCGAGACTTCGTTTCAGGTAAACGCAGTCACTTTTCAGCTCAAACGAAGCTATATTGTACACGAAGCTCCCACGTTTCTCGCTCTTAACTGAAACGCACTGGATGTTAGAGGGCCTGTGGTTTGTATCAGCTTCAGAAGCAGAGTTGAACTAGATATGGTCCGTGTGTGTAGGAAACACAGTTCTTTTGTTCTGAGCACTCTCACGTTTCCCGCCTTATTAGAGACTCTAGAAAGCAAGAGCGTGCTTCTTGCTCTAAAGCAGAGTGTGTTTCATGGATGAGAAGTGTGCTGTGTGTTTCCCTTCAGAAACGGAGTTAAATGCCAGGCTCTGTGTCTTCCTACAAGCGAGACTTCGTTTCAGGTAAACGCAGTCACTTTTCAGCTCAAACGAAGCTATATTGTACACGAAGCTCCCACGTTTCTCGCTCTTAACTGAAACGCACTGGATGTTAGAGGGCCTGTGGTTTGTATCAGTTTCAGAAGCAGAGTTGAACTAGATATGGTCCGTGTGTGTAGGAAACACAGTTCTTTTGTTCTGAGCACTCTCACGTTTCCCGCCTTATTAGAGACTCTAGAAAGCAAGAGCGTGCTTCTTGCTCTAAAGCAGAGTGTGTTTCATGGATGAGAAGTGTGCTGTGTGTTTCCCTTCAGAAACGGAGTTAAATGCCAGGCTCTGTGTCTTCCTACAAGCGAGACTTCGTTTCAGGTAAACGCAGTCACTTTTCAGCTCAAACGAAGCTATATTGTACACGAAGCTCCCACGTTTCTCGCTCTTAACTGAAACGCACTGGATGTTAGAGGGCCTGTGGTTTGTATCAGTTTCAGAAGCAGAGTTGAACTAGATATGGTCCGTGTGTGTAGGAAACACAGTTCTTTTGTTCTGAGCACTCTCACGTTTCCCGCCTTATTAGAGACTCAAGAAAGCAAGAGCGTGCTTCTTGCTCTAAAGCAGAGTGTGTTTCATGGATGAGAAGTGTGCTGTGTGTTTCCCTTCAGAAACGGAGTTAAATGCCAGGCTCTGTGTCTTCCTACAAGCGAGACTTCGTTTCAGGTAAACGCAGTCACTTTTCAGCTCAAACGAAGCTATATTGTACACGAAGCTCCCACGTTTCTCGCTCTTAACTGAAACGCACTGGATGTTAGAGGGCCTGTGGTTTGTATCAGTTTCAGAAGCAGAGTTGAACTAGATATGGTCCGTGTGTGTAGGAAACACAGTTCTTTTGTTCTGAGCACTCTCACGTTTCCCGCCTTATTAGAGACTCTAGAAAGCAAGAGCGTGCTTCTTGCTCTAAAGCAGAGTGTGTTTCATGGATGAGAAGTGTGCTGTGTGTTTCCCTTCAGAAACGGAGTTAAATGCCAGGCTCTGTGTCTTCCTACAAGCGAGACTTCGTTTCAGGTAAACGCAGTCACTTTTCAGCTCAAACGAAGCTATATTGTACACGAAGCTCCCACGTTTCTCGCTCTTAACTGAAACGCACTGGATGTTAGAGGGCCTGTGGTTTGTATCAGTTTCAGAAGCAGAGTTGAACTAGATATGGTCCGTGTGTGTAGGAAACACAGTTCTTTTGTTCTGAGCACTCTCACGTTTCCCGCCTTATTAGAGACTCTAGAAAGCAAGAGCGTGCTTCTTGCTCTAAAGCAGAGTGTGTTTCATGGATGAGAAGTGTGCTGTGTGTTTCCCTTCAGAAACGGAGTTAAATGCCAGGCTCTGTGTCTTCCTACAAGCGAGACTTCGTTTCAGGTAAACGCAGTCACTTTTCAGCTCAAACGAAGCTATATTGTACACGAAGCTCCCACGTTTCTCGCTCTTAACTGAAACGCACTGGATGTTAGAGGGCCTGTGGTTTGTATCAGTTTCAGAAGCAGAGTTGAACTAGATATGGTCCGTGTGTGTAGGAAACACAGTTCTTTTGTTCTGAGCACTCTCACGTTTCCCGCCTTATTAGAGACTCAAGAAAGCAAGAGCGTGCTTCTTGCTCTAAAGCAGAGTGTGTTTCATGGATGAGAAGTGTGCTGTGTGTTTCCCTTCAGAAACGGAGTTAAATGCCAGGCTCTGTGTCTTCCTACAAGCGAGACTTCGTTTCAGGTAAACGCAGTCACTTTTCAGCTCAAACGAAGCTATATTGTACACGAAGCTCCCACGTTTCTCGCTCTTAACTGAAACGCACTGGATGTTAGAGGGCCTGTGGTTTGTATCAGTTTCAGAAGCAGAGTTGAACTAGATATGGTCCGTGTGTGTAGGAAACACAGTTCTTTTGTTCTGAGCACTCTCACGTTTCCCGCCTTATTAGAGACTCTAGAAAGCAAGAGCGTGCTTCTTGCTCTAAAGCAGAGTGTGTTTCATGGATGAGAACTGTGCTGTGTGTTTCCCTTCAGAAACGGAGTTAAATGCCAGGCTCTGTGTCTTCCTACAAGCGAGACTTCGTTTCAGGTAAACGCAGTCACTTTTCAGCTCAAACGAAGCTATATTGTACACGAAGCTCCCACGTTTCTCGCTCTTAACTGAAACGCACTGGATGTTAGAGGGCCTGTGGTTTGTATCAGTTTCAGAAGCAGAGTTGAACTAGATATGGTCCGTGTGTGTAGGAAACACAGTTCTTTTGTTCTGAGCACTCTCACGTTTCCCGCCTTATTAGAGACTCTAGAAAGCAAGAGCGTGCTTCTTGCTCTAAAGCAGAGTGTGTTTCATGGATGAGAAGTGTGCTGTGTGTTTCCCTTCAGAAACGGAGTTAAATGACAGGCTCTGTGTCTTCCTACATGCGAGACTTCGTTTCAGGTAAACGCAGTCACTTTTCAGCTCAAACGAAGCTATTATTGTACACGAAGCTCCCACGTTTCTCGCTCTTAACTGAAACGCACTGGATGTTAGAGGGCCTGTGGTTTGTATCAGTTTCAGAAGCAGAGTTGAACTAGATATGGTCCGTGTGTGTAGGAAACACAGTTCTTTTGTTCTGAGCACTCTCACGTTTCCCGCCTTATTAGAGACTCTAGAAAGCAAGAGCGTGCTTCTTGCTCTAAAGCAGAGTGTGTTTCATGGATGAGAAGTGTGCTGTGTGTTTCCCTTCAGAAACGGAGTTAAATGCCAGGCTCTGTGTCTTCCTACAAGCGAGACTTCGTTTCAGGTAAACGCAGTCACTTTTCAGCTCAAACGAAGCTATATTGTACACGAAGCTCACACGTTTCTCGCTCTTAACTGAAACGCACTGGATGTTAGAGGGCCTGTGGTTTGTATCAGTTTCAGAAGCAGAGTTGAACTAGATATGGTCCGTGTGTGTAGGAAACACAGTTCTTTTGTTCTGAGCACTCTCACGTTTCCCGCCTTATTAGAGACTCTAGAAAGCAAGAGCGTGCTTCTTGCTCTAAAGCAGAGTGTGTTTCATGGATGAGAACTGTGCTGTGTGTTTCCCTTCAGAAACGGAGTTAAATGCCAGGCTCTGTGTCTTCCTACAAGCGAGACTTCGTTTCAGGTAAACGCAGTCACTTTTCAGCTCAAACGAAGCTATATTGTACACGAAGCTCCCACGTTTCTCGCTCTTAACTGAAACGCACTGGATGTTAGAGGGCCTGTGGTTTGTATCAGTTTCAGAAGCAGAGTTGAACTAGATATGGTCCGTGTGTGTAGGAAACACAGTTCTTTTGTTCTGAGCACTCTCACGTTTCCCGCCTTATTAGAGACTCTAGAAAGCAAGAGCGTGCTTCTTGCTCTAAAGCAGAGTGTGTTTCATGGATGAGAAGTGTGCTGTGTGTTTCCCTTCAGAAACGGAGTTAAATGCCAGGCTCTGTGTCTTCCTACAAGCGAGACTTCGTTTCAGGTAAACGCAGTCACTTTTCAGCTCAAACGAAGCTATATTGTACACGAAGCTCCCACGTTTCTCGCTCTTAACTGAAACGCACTGGATATTAGAGGGCCTGTGGTTTGTATCAGTTTCAGAAGCAGAGTTGAACTAGATATGGTCCGTGTGTGTAGGAAACACAGTTCTTTTGTTCTGAGCACTCTCACGTTTCCCGCCTTATTAGAGACTCTAGAAAGCAAGAGCGTGCTTCTTGCTCTAAAGCAGAGTGTGTTTCATGGATGAGAAGTGTGCTGTGTGTTTCCCTTCAGAAACGGAGTTAAATGCCAGGCTCTGTGTCTTCCTACAAGCGAGACTTCGTTTCAGGTAAACGCAGTCACTTTTCAGCTCAAACGAAGCTATATTGTACACGAAGCTCCCACGTTTCTCGCTCTTAACTGAAACGCACTGGATGTTAGAGGGCCTGTGGTTTGTATCAGTTTCAGAAGCAGAGTTGAACTAGATATGGTCCGTGTGTGTAGGAAACACAGTTCTTTTGTTCTGAGCACTCTCACGTTTCCCGCCTTATTAGAGACTCTAGAAAGCAAGAGCGTGCTTCTTGCTCTAAAGCAGAGTGTGTTTCATGGATGAGAAGTGTGCTGTGTGTTTCCCTTCAGAAACGGAGTTAAATGCCAGGCTCTGTGTCTTCCTACAAGCGAGACTTCGTTTCAGGTAAACGCAGTCACTTTTCAGCTCAAACGAAGCTATATTGTACACGAAGCTCACACGTTTCTCGCTCTTAACTGAAACGCACTGGATGTTAGAGGGCCTGTGGTTTGTATCAGTTTCAGAAGCAGAGTTGAACTAGATATGGTCCGTGTGTGTAGGAAACACAGTTCTTTTGTTCTGAGCACTCTCACGTTTCCCGCCTTATTAGAGACTCTAGAAAGCAAGAGCGTGCTTCTTGCTCTAAAGCAGAGTGTGTTTCATGGATGAGAAGTGTGCTGTGTGTTTCCCTTCAGAAACGGAGTTAAATGCCAGGCTCTGTGTCTTCCTACAAGCGAGACTTCGTTTCAGGTAAACGCAGTCACTTTTCAGCTCAAACGAAGCTATATTGTACACGAAGCTCCCACGTTTCTCGCTCTTAACTGAAACGCACTGGATGTTAGAGGGCCTGTGGTTTGTATCAGTTTCAGAAGCAGAGTTGAACTAGATATGGTCCGTGTGTGTAGGAAACACAGTTCTTTTGTTCTGAGCACTCTCACGTTTCCCGCCTTATTAGAGACTCTAGAAAGCAAGAGCGTGCTTCTTGCTCTAAAGCAGAGTGTGTTTCATGGATGAGAAGTGTGCTGTGTGTTTCCCTTCAGAAACGGAGTTAAATGCCAGGCTCTGTGTCTTCCTACAAGCGAGACTTCGTTTCAGGTAAACGCAGTCACTTTTCAGCTCAAACGAAGCTATATTGTACACGAAGCTCCCACGTTTCTCGCTCTTAACTGAAACGCACTGGATGTTAGAGGGCCTGTGGTTTGTATCAGTTTCAGAAGCAGAGTTGAACTAGATATGGTCCGTGTGTGTAGGAAACACAGTTCTTTTGTTCTGAGCACTCTCACGTTTCCCGCCTTATTAGAGACTCTAGAAAGCAAGAGCGTGCTTCTTGCTCTAAAGCAGAGTGTGTTTCATGGATGAGAAGTGTGCTGTGTGTTTCCCTTCACTAACGGAGTTAAATGCCAGGCTCTGTGTCTTCCTACATGCGAGACTTCGTTTCAGGTAAACGCAGTCACTTTTCAGCTCAAACGAAGCTATTATTGTACACGAAGCTCCCACGTTTCTCGCTCTTAACTGAAACGCACTGGATGTTAGAGGGCCTGTGGTTTGTATCAGTTTCAGAAGCAGAGTTGAACTAGATATGGTCCGTGTGTGTAGGAAACACAGTTCTTTTGTTCTGAGCACTCTCACGTTTCCCGCCTTATTAGAGACTCTAGAAAGCAAGAGCGTGCTTCTTGCTCTAAAGCAGAGTGTGTTTCATGGATGAGAAGTGTGCTGTGTGTTTCCCTTCAGAAACGGAGTTAAATGCCAGGCTCTGTGTCTTCCTACAAGCGAGACTTCGTTTCAGGTAAACGCAGTCACTTTTCAGCTCAAACGAAGCTATATTGTACACGAAGCTCCCACGTTTCTCGCTCTTAACTGAAACGCACTGGATGTTAGAGGGCCTGTGGTTTGTATCAGTTTCAGAAGCAGAGTTGAACTAGATATGGTCCGTGTGTGTAGGAAACACAGTTCTTTTGTTCTGAGCACTCTCACGTTTCCCGCCTTATTAGAGACTCTAGAAAGCAAGAGCGTGCTTCTTGCTCTAAAGCAGAGTGTGTTTCATGGATGAGAAGTGTGCTGTGTGTTTCCCTTCAGAAACGGAGTTAAATGCCAGGCTCTGTGTCTTCCTACAAGCGAGACTTCGTTTCAGGTAAACGCAGTCACTTTTCAGCTCAAACGAAGCTATATTGTACACGAAGCTCACACGTTTCTCGCTCTTAACTGAAACGCACTGGATGTTAGAGGGCCTGTGGTTTGTATCAGTTTCAGAAGCAGAGTTGAACTAGATATGGTCCGTGTGTGTAGGAAACACAGTTCTTTTGTTCTGAGCACTCTCACGTTTCCCGCCTTATTAGAGACTCTAGAAAGCAAGAGCGTGCTTCTTGCTCTAAAGCAGAGTGTGTTTCATGGATGAGAAGTGTGCTGTGTGTTTCCCTTCAGAAACGGAGTTAAATGCCAGGCTCTGTGTCTTCCTACAAGCGAGACTTCGTTTCAGGTAAACGCAGTCACTTTTCAGCTCAAACGAAGCTATATTGTACACGAAGCTCCCACGTTTCTCGCTCTTAACTGAAACGCACTGGATGTTAGAGGGCCTGTGGTTTGTATCAGTTTCAGAAGCAGAGTTGAACTAGATATGGTCCGTGTGTGTAGGAAACACAGTTCTTTTGTTCTGAGCACTCTCACGTTTCCCGCCTTATTAGAGACTCTAGAAAGCAAGAGCGTGCTTCTTGCTCTAAAGCAGAGTGTGTTTCATGGATGAGAAGTGTGCTGTGTGTTTCCCTTCAGAAACGGAGTTAAATGCCAGGCTCTGTGTCTTCCTACAAGCGAGACTTCGTTTCAGGTAAACGCAGTCACTTTTCAGCTCAAACGAAGCTATATTGTACACGAAGCTCCCACGTTTCTCGCTCTTAACTGAAACGCACTGGATGTTAGAGGGCCTGTGGTTTGTATCAGTTTCAGAAGCAGAGTTGAACTAGATATGGTCCGTGTGTGTAGGAAACACAGTTCTTTTGTTCTGAGCACTCTCACGTTTCCCGCCTTATTAGAGACTCTAGAAAGCAACAGCGTGCTTCTTGCTCTAAAGCAGAGTGTGTTTCATGGATGAGAAGTGTGCTGTGTGTTTCCCTTCAGAAACGGAGTTAAATGCCAGGCTCTGTGTCTTCCTACAAGCGAGACTTCGTTTCAGGTAAACGCAGCCACTTTTCAGCTCAAACGAAGCTATATTGTACACGAAGCTCCCACGTTTCTCGCTCTTAACTGAAACGCACTGGATGTTAGAGGGCCTGTGGTTTGTATCAGTTTCAGAAGCAGAGTTGAACTAGATATGGTCCGTGTGTGTAGGAAACACAGTTCTTTTGTTCTGAGCACTCTCACGTTTCCCGCCTTATTAGAGACTCTAGAAAGCAAGAGCGTGCTTCTTGCTCTAAAGCAGAGTGTGTTTCATGGATGAGAAGTGTGCTGTGTGTTTCCCTTCAGAAACGGAGTTAAATGCCAGGCTCTGTGTCTTCCTACAAGCGAGACTTCGTTTCAGGTAAACGCAGTCACTTTTCAGCTCAAACGAAGCTATATGGTACACGAAGCTCACACGTTTCTCGCTCTTAACTGAAACGCACTGGATGTTAGAGGGCCTGTGGTTTGTATCAGTTTCAGAAGCAGAGTTGAACTAGATATGGTCCGTGTGTGTAGGAAACACAGTTCTTTTGTTCTGAGCACTCTCACGTTTCCCGCCTTATTAGAGACTCTAGAAAGCAAGAGCGTGCTTCTTGCTCTAAAGCAGAGTGTGTTTCATGGATGAGAAGTGTGCTGTGTGTTTTCCTTCAGAAACGGAGTTAAATGCCAGGCTCTGTGTCTTCCTACAAGCGAGCCTTCATTTCAGGTAAACGCAGTCACTTTTCAGCTCAAACGAAGCTATATTGTACACGAAGCTCCCACGTTTCTCGCTCTTAACTGAAACGCACTGGATGTTAGAGGGCCTGTGGTTTGTATCAGTTTCAGAAGCAGAGTTGAACTAGATATGGTCCGTGTGTGTAGGAAACACAGTTCTTTTGTTCTGAGCACTCTCACGTTTCCCGCCTTATTAGAGACTCTAGAAAGCAAGAGCGTGCTTCTTGCTCTAAAGCAGAGTGTGTTTCATGGATGAGAACTGTGCTGTGTGTTTCCCTTCAGAAACGGAGTTAAATGCCAGGCTCTGTGTCTTCCTACAAGCGAGACTTCGTTTCAGGTAAAAGCAGTCACTTTTCAGCTCAAACGAAGCTCTATTGTACACGAAGCTCACACGTTTCTCGCTCTTAACTGAAACGCACTGGATGTTAGAGGGCCTGTGGTTTGTATCAGTTTCAGAAGCAGAGTTGAACTAGATATGGTCCGTGTGTGTAGGAAACACAGTTCTTTTGTTCTGAGCACTCTCACGTTTCCCGCCTTATTAGAGACTCTAGAAAGCAAGAGCGTGCTTCTTGCTCTAAAGCAGAGTGTGTTTCATGGATGAGAACTGTGCTGTGTGTTTCCCTTCAGAAACGGAGTTAAATGCCAGGCTCTGTGTCTTCCTACAAGCGAGACTTGGTTTCAGGTAAACGCAGTCACTTTTCAGCTCAAACGAAGCTCTATTGTACACGAAGCTCACACGTTTCTCGCTCTTAACTGAAACGCACTGGATGTTAGAGGGCCTGTGGTTTGTATCAGTTTCAGAAGCAGAGTTGAACTAGATATGGTCCGTGTGTGTAGGAAACACAGTTCTTTTGTTCTGAGCACTCTCACGTTTCCCGCCTTATTAGAGACTCTAGAAAGCAAGAGCGTGCTTCTTGCTCTAAAGCAGAGTGTGTTTCATGGATGAGAACTGTGCTGTGTGTTTCCCTTCAGAAACGGAGTTAAATGCCAGGCTCTGTGTCTTCCTACAAGCGAGACTTCGTTTCAGGTAAACGCAGTCACTTTTCAGCTCAAACGAAGCTCTATTGTACACGAAGCTCACACGTTTCTCGCTCTTAACTGAAACGCACTGGATGTTAGAGGGCCTGTGGTTTGTATCAGTTTCAGAAGCAGAGTTGAACTAGATATGGTCCGTGTGTGTAGGAAACACAGTTCTTTTGTTCTGAGCACTCTCACGTTTCCCGCCTTATTAGAGACTCTAGAAAGCAAGAGCGTGCTTCTTGCTCTAAAGCAGAGTGTGTTTCATGGATGAGAACTGTGCTGTGTGTTTCCCTTCAGAAACGGAGTTAAATGCCAGGCTCTGTGTCTTCCTACAAGCGAGACTTCGTTTCAGGTAAACGCAGTCACTTTTCTGCTCAAACGAAGCTCTATTGTACACGAAGCTCACACGTTTCTCGCTCTTAACTGAAACGCACTGGATGTTAGAGGGCCTGTGGTTTGTATCAGTTTCAGAAGCAGAGTTGAACTAGATATGGTCCGTGTGTGTAGGAAACACAGTTCTTTTGTTCTGAGCACTCTCACGTTTCCCGCCTTATTAGAGACTCTAGAAAGCAAGAGCGTGCTTCTTGCTCTAAAGCAGAGTGTGTTTCATGGATGAGAACTGTGCTGTGTGTTTCCCTTCAGAAACGGAGTTAAATGCCAGGCTCTGTGTCTTCCTACAAGCGAGACTTGGTTTCAGGTAAACGCAGTCACTTTTCAGCTCAAACGAAGCTCTATTGTACACGAAGCTCACACGTTTCTCGCTCTTAACTGAAACGCACTGGATGTTAGAGGGCCTGTGGTTTGTATCAGTTTCAGAAGCAGAGTTGAACTAGATATGGTCCGTGTGTGTAGGAAACACAGTTCTTTTGTTCTGAGCACTCTCACGTTTCCCGTCTTATTAGAGACTCTAGAAAGCAAGAGCGTGCTTCTTGCTCTAAAGCAGAGTGTGTTTCATGGATGAGAACTGTGCTGTGTGTTTCCCTTCAGAAACGGAGTTAAATGCCAGGCTCTGTGTCTTCCTACAAGCGAGACTTCGTTTCAGGTAAACGCAGTCACTTTTCAGCTCAAACGAAGCTCTATTGTACACGAAGCTCACACGTTTCTCGCTCTTAACTGAAACGCACTGGATGTTAGAGGGCCTGTGGTTTGTATCAGTTTCAGAAGCAGAGTTGAACTAGATATGGTCCGTGTGTGTAGGAAACACAGTTCTTTTGTTCTGAGCACTCTCACGTTTCCCGCCTTATTAGAGACTCTAGAAAGCAAGAGCGTGCTTCTTGCTCTAAAGCAGAGTGTGTTTCATGGATGAGAACTGTGCTGTGTGTTTCCCTTCAGAAACGGAGTTAAATGCCAGGCTCTGTGTCTTCCTACATGCGAGACTTCGTTTCAGGTAAACGCAGTCACTTTTCAGCTCAAACGAAGCTATATTGTACACGAAGCTCCCACGTTTCTCGCTCTTAACTGAAACGCACTGGATGTTAGAGGGCCTGTGGTTTGTATCAGTTTCAGAAGCAGAGTTGAACTAGATATGGTCCGTGTGTGTAGGAAACACAGTTCTTTTGTTCTGAGCACTCTCACGTTTCCCGCCTTATTAGAGACTCTAGAAAGCAAGAGCGTGCTTCTTGCTCTAAAGCAGAGTGTGTTTCATGGATGAGAAGTGTGCTGTGTGTTTCCCTTCAGAAACGGAGTTAAATGCCAGGCTCTGTGTCTTCCTACAAGCGAGACTTCGTTTCAGGTAAACGCAGTCACTTTTCAGCTCAAACGAAGCTATATTGTACACGAAGCTCCCACGTTTCTCGCTCTTAACTGAAACGCACTGGATGTTAGAGGGCCTGTGGTTTGTATCAGTTTCAGAAGCAGAGTTGAACTAGATATGGTCCGTGTGTGTAGGAAACACAGTTCTTTTGTTCTGAGCACTCTCACGTTTCCCGCCTTATTAGAGACTCTAGAAAGCAAGAGCGTGCTTCTTGCTCTAAAGCAGAGTGTGTTTCATGGATGAGAAGTGTGCTGTGTGTTTCCCTTCAGAAACGGAGTTAAATGCCAGGCTCTGTGTCTTCCTACAAGCGAGACTTCGTTTCAGGTAAACGCAGTCACTTTTCAGCTCAAACGAAGCTATATTGTACACGAAGCTCCCACGTTTCTCGCTCTTAACTGAAACGCACTGGATGTTAGAGGGCCTGTGGTTTGTATCAGTTTCAGAAGCAGAGTTGAACTAGATATGGTCCGTGTGTGTAGGAAACACAGTTCTTTTGTTCTGAGCACTCTCACGTTTCCCGCCTTATTAGAGACTCTAGAAAGCAAGAGCGTGCTTCTTGCTCTAAAGCAGAGTGTGTTTCATGGATGAGAAGTGTGCTGTGTGTTTCCCTTCAGAAACGGAGTTAAATGCCAGGCTCTGTGTCTTCCTACAAGCGAGACTTCGTTTCAGGTAAACGCAGTCACTTTTCAGCTCAAACGAAGCTATATTGTACACGAAGCTCCCACGTTTCTCGCTCTTAACTGAAACGCACTGGATGTTAGAGGGCCTGTGGTTTGTATCAGTTTCAGAAGCAGAGTTGAACTAGATATGGTCCGTGTGTGTAGGAAACACAGTTCTTTTGTTCTGAGCACTCTCACGTTTCCCGCCTTATTAGAGACTCTAGAAAGCAAGAGCGTGCTTCTTGCTCTAAAGCAGAGTGTGTTTCATGGATGAGAAGTGTGCTGTGTGTTTCCCTTCAGAAACGGAGTTAAATTCCAGGCTCTGTGTCTTCCTACATGCGAGACTTCGTTTCAGGTAAACGCAGTCACTTTTCAGCTCAAACGAAGCTATATTGTACACGAAGCTCCCACGTTTCTCGCTCTTAACTGAAACGCACTGGATGTTAGAGGGCCTGTGGTTTGTATCAGTTTCAGAAGCAGAGTTGAACTAGATATGGTCCGTGTGTGTAGGAAACACAGTTCTTTTGTTCTGAGCACTCTCACGTTTCCCGCCTTATTAGAGACTCTAGAAAGCAAGAGCGTGCTTCTTGCTCTAAAGCAGAGTGTGTTTCATGGATGAGAAGTGTGCTGTGTGTTTCCCTTCAGAAACGGAGTTAAATGCCAGGCTCTGTGTCTTCCTACAAGCGAGACTTCGTTTCAGGTAAACGCAGTCACTTTTCAGCTCAAACGAATCTATATTGTACACGAAGCTCCCACGTTTCTCGCTCTTAACTGAAACGCACTGGATGTTAGAGGGCCTGTGGTTTGTATCAGTTTCAGAAGCAGAGTTGAACTAGATATGGTCCGTGTGTGTAGGAAACACAGTTCTTTTGTTCTGAGCACTCTCACGTTTCCCGCCTTATTAGAGACTCTAGAAAGCAAGAGCATGCTTCTTGCTCTAAAGCAGAGTGTGTTTCATGGATGAGAAGTGTGCTGTGTGTTTCCCTTCAGAAACGGAGTTAAATGCCAGGCTCTGTGTCTTCCTACAAGCGAGACTTCGTTTCAGGTAAACGCAGCCACTTTTCAGCTCAAACGAAGCTATATTGTACACGAAGCTCCCACGTTTCTCGCTCTTAACTGAAACGCACTGGATGTTAGAGGGCCTGTGGTTTGTATCAGTTTCAGAAGCAGAGTTGAACTAGATATGGTCCGTGTGTGTAGGAAACACAGTTCTTTTGTTCTGAGCACTCTCACGTTTCCCGCCTTATTAGAGACTCTAGAAAGCAAGAGCGTGCTTCTTGCTCTAAAGCAGAGTGTGTTTCATGGATGAGAAGTGTGCTGTGTGTTTCCCTTCAGAAACGGAGTTAAATGCCAGGCTCTGTGTCTTCCTACAAGCGAGACTTCGTTTCAGGTAAACGCAGTCACTTTTCAGCTCAAACGAAGCTATATGGTACACGAAGCTCACACGTTTCTCGCTCTTAACTGAAACGCACTGGATGTTAGAGGGCCTGTGGTTTGTATCAGTTTCAGAAGCAGAGTTGAACTAGATATGGTCCGTGTGTGTAGGAAACACAGTTCTTTTGTTCTGAGCACTCTCACGTTTCTCGCCTTATTAGAGACTCTAGAAAGCAAGAGCGTGCTTCTTGCTCTAAAGCAGAGTGTGTTTCATGGATGAGAACTGTGCTGTGTGTTTCCCTTCAGAAACGGAGTTAAATGCCAGGCTCTGTGTCTTCCTACAAGCGAGACTTCGTTTCAGGTAAACGCAGTCACTTTTCAGCTCAAATGAAGCTATATTGTACACGAAGCTCCCACGTTTCTCGCTCTTAACTGAAACGCACTGGATGTTAGAGGGCCTGTGGTTTGTTTCAGTTTCAGAAGCAGAGTTGAACTAGATATGGTCCGTGTGTGTAGGAAACACAGTTCTTTTGTTCTGAGCACTCTCACGTTTCCCGCCTTATTAGAGACTCTAGAAAGCAAGAGCGTGCTTCTTGCTCTAAAGCAGAGTGTGTTTCATGGATGAGAAGTGTGCTGTGTGTTTCCCTTCAGAAACGGAGTTAAATGCCAGGCTCTGTGTCTTCCTACAAGCGAGACTTCGTTTCAGGTAAACGCAGTCACTTTTCAGCTCAAACGAAGCTATATTGTACACGAATCTCCCACGTTTCTCGCTCTTAACTGAAACGCACTGGATGTTAGAGGGCCTGTGGTTTGTATCAGTTTCAGAAGCAGAGTTGAACTAGATATGGTCCGTGTGTGTAGGAAACACAGTTCTTTTGTTCTGAGCACTCTCACGTTTCCCGCCTTATTAGAGACTCTAGAAAGCAAGAGCGTGCTTCTTGCTCTAAAGCAGAGTGTGTTTCATGGATGAGAAGTGTGCTGTTTGTTTCGCTTCAGAAACGGAGTTAAATGCCAGGCTCTGTGTCTTCCTACAAGCGAGACTTCGTTTCAGGTAAACGCAGTCACTTTTCAGCTCAAACGAAGCTATATTGTACACGAAGCTCCCACGTTTCTCGCTCTTAACTGAAACGCACTGGATGTTAGAGGGCCTGTGGTTTGTATCAGTTTCAGAAGCAGAGTTGAACTAGATATGGTCCGTGTGTGTAGGAAACACAGTTCTTTTGTTCTGAGCACTCTCACGTTTCCCGCCTTATTAGAGACTCTAGAAAGCAAGAGCGTGCTTCTTGCTCTAAAGCAGAGTGTGTTTCATGGATGAGAAGTGTGCTGTGTGTTTCCCTTCAGAAACGGAGTTAAATGCCAGGCTCTGTGTCTTCCTACATGCGAGACTTCGTTTCAGGTAAACGCAGTCACTTTTCAGCTCAAACGAAGCTATATTGTACACGAAGCTCACACGTTTCTCGCTCTTAACTGAAACACACTGGATGTTAGAGGGCCTGTGGTTTGTATCAGTTTCAGAAGCAGAGTTGAACTAGATATGGTCCGTGTGTGTAGGAAACACAGTTCTTTTGTTCTGAGCACTCTCACGTTTCCCGCCTTATTAGAGACTCTAGAAAGCAAGAGCGTGCTTCTTACTCTAAAGCAGAGTGTGTTTCATGGATGAGAAGTGTGCTGTGTGTTTCCCTTCAGAAACGGAGTTAAATGCCAGGCTCTGTGTCTTCCTACAAGCGAGACTTCGTTTCAGGTAAACGCAGTCACTTTTCAGCTCAAACGAAGCTATATTGTACACGAAGCTCCCACGTTTCTCGCTCTTAACTGAAACGCACTGGATGTTAGAGGGCCTGTGGTTTGTATCAGTTTCAGAAGCAGAGTTGAACTAGATATGGTCCGTGTGTGTAGGAAACACAGTTCTTTTGTTCTGAGCACTCTCACGTTTCCCGCCTTATTAGAGACTCTAGAAAGCAAGAGCGTGCTTCTTGCTCTAAAGCAGAGTGTGTTTCATGGATGAGAACTGTGCTGTGTGTTTCCCTTCAGAAACGGAGTTAAATGCCAGGCTCTGTGTCTTCCTACAAGCGAGACTTCGTTTCAGGTAAACGCAGTCACTTTTCAGCTCAAACGAAGCTATATTTTACACGAAGCTCCCACGTTTCTCGCTCTTAACTGAAACGCACTGGATGTTAGAGGGCCTGTGGTTTGTATCAGTTTCAGAAGCAGAGTTGAACTAGATATGGTCCGTGTGTGTAGGAAACACAGTTCTTTTGTTCTGAGCACACTCACGTTTCCCGCCTTATTAGAGACTCTAGAAAGCAAGAGCGTGCTTCTTGCTCTAAAGCAGAGTGTGTTTCATGGATGAGAAGTGTGCTGTGTGTTTCCCTTCAGAAACGGAGTTAAATGCCAGGCTCTGTGTCTTCCTACAAGCGAGACTTCGTTTCAGGTAAACGCAGTCACTTTTCAGCTCAAACGAAGCTATATTGTACACGAAGCTCCCACGTTTCTCGCTCTTAACTGAAACGCACTGGATGTTAGAGGGCCTGTGGTTTGTATCAGTTTCAGAAGCAGAGTTGAACTAGATATGGTCCGTGTGTGTAGGAAACACAGTTCTTTTGTTCTGAGCACTCTCACGTTTCCCGCCTTATTAGAGACTCTAGAAAGCAAGAGCGTGCTTCTTGCTCTAAAGCAGAGTGTGTTTCATGGATGAGAAGTGTGCTGTGTGTTTCCCTTCAGAAACGGAGTTAAATGCCAGGCTCTGTGTCTTCCTACAAGCGAGACTTCGTTTCAGGTAAACACAGTCACTTTTCAGCTCAAACGAAGCTCTATTGTACACGAAGCTCACACGTTTCTCGCTCTTAACTGAAACGCACTGGATGTTAGAGGGCCTGTGGTTTGTATCAGTTTCAGAAGCAGAGTTGAACTAGATATGGTCCGTGTGTGTAGGAAACACAGTTCTTTTGTTCTGAGCACTCTCACGTTTCCCGCCTTATTAGAGACTCTAGAAAGCAAGAGCGTGCTTCTTGCTCTAAAGCAGAGTGTGTTTCATGGATGAGAACTGTGCTGTGTGTTTCCCTTCAGAAACGGAGTTAAATGCCAGGCTCTGTGTCTTCCTACAAGCGAGACTTCGTTTCAGGTAAACGCAGTCACTTTTCAGCTCAAACGAAGCTCTATTGTACACGAAGCTCACACGTTTCTCGCTCTTAACTGAAACGCACTGGATGTTAGAGGGCCTGTGGTTTGTATCAGTTTCAGAAGCAGAGTTGAACTAGATATGGTCCGTGTGTGTAGGAAACACAGTTCTTTTGTTCTGAGCACTCTCACGTTTCCCGCCTTATTAGAGACTCTAGAAAGCAAGAGCGTGCTTCTTGCTCTAAAGCAGAGTGTGTTTCATGGATGAGAACTGTGCTGTGTGTTTCCCTTCAGAAACGGAGTTAAATGCCAGGCTCTGTGTCTTCCTACAAGCGAGACTTCGTTTCAGGTAAACGCAGTCACTTTTCTGCTCAAACGAAGCTCTATTGTACACGAAGCTCACACGTTTCTCGCTCTTAACTGAAACGCACTGGATGTTAGAGGGCCTGTGGTTTGTATCAGTTTCAGAAGCAGAGTTGAACTAGATATGGTCCGTGTGTGTAGGAAACACAGTTCTTTTGTTCTGAGCACTCTCACGTTTCCCGCCTTATTAGAGACTCTAGAAAGCAAGAGCGTGCTTCTTGCTCTAAAGCAGAGTGTGTTTCATGGATGAGAACTGTGCTGTGTGTTTCCCTTCAGAAACGGAGTTAAATGCCAGGCTCTGTGTCTTCCTACAAGCGAGACTTGGTTTCAGGTAAACGCAGTCACTTTTCAGCTCAAACGAAGCTCTATTGTACACGAAGCTCACACGTTTCTCGCTCTTAACTGAAACGCACTGGATGTTAGAGGGCCTGTGGTTTGTATCAGTTTCAGAAGCAGAGTTGAACTAGATATGGTCCGTGTGTGTAGGAAACACAGTTCTTTTGTTCTGAGCACTCTCACGTTTCCCGCCTTATTAGAGACTCTAGAAAGCAAGAGCGTGCTTCTTGCTCTAAAGCAGAGTGTGTTTCATGGATGAGAACTGTGCTGTGTGTTTCCCTTCAGAAACGGAGTTAAATGCCAGGCTCTGTGTCTTCCTACAAGCGAGACTTCGTTTCAGGTAAACGCAGTCACTTTTCAGCTCAAACGAAGCTCTATTGTACACGAAGCTCACACGTTTCTCGCTCTTAACTGAAACGCACTGGATGTTAGAGGGCCTGTGGTTTGTATCAGTTTCAGAAGCAGAGTTGAACTAGATATGGTCCGTGTGTGTAGGAAACACAGTTCTTTTGTTCTGAGCACTCTCACGTTTCCCGCCTTATTAGAGACTCTAGAAAGCAAGAGCGTGCTTCTTGCTCTAAAGCAGAGTGTGTTTCATGGATGAGAACTGTGCTGTGTGTTTCCCTTCAGAAACGGAGTTAAATGCCAGGCTCTGTGTCTTCCTACATGCGAGACTTCGTTTCAGGTAAACGCAGTCACTTTTCAGCTCAAACGAAGCTATATTGTACACGAAGCTCCCACGTTTCTCGCTCTTAACTGAAACGCACTGGATGTTAGAGGGCCTGTGGTTTGTATCAGTTTCAGAAGCAGAGTTGAACTAGATATGGTCCGTGTGTGTAGGAAACACAGTTCTTTTGTTCTGAGCACTCTCACGTTTCCCGCCTTATTAGAGACTCTAGAAAGCAAGAGCGTGCTTCTTGCTCTAAAGCAGAGTGTGTTTCATGGATGAGAAGTGTGCTGTGTGTTTCCCTTCAGAAACGGAGTTAAATGCCAGGCTCTGTGTCTTCCTACAAGCGAGACTTCGTTTCAGGTAAACGCAGTCACTTTTCAGCTCAAACGAAGCTATATTGTACACGAAGCTCCCACGTTTCTCGCTCTTAACTGAAACGCACTGGATGTTAGAGGGCCTGTGGTTTGTATCAGTTTCAGAAGCAGAGTTGAACTAGATATGGTCCGTGTGTGTAGGAAACACAGTTCTTTTGTTCTGAGCACTCTCACGTTTCCCGCCTTATTAGAGACTCTAGAAAGCAAGAGCGTGCTTCTTGCTCTAAAGCAGAGTGTGTTTCATGGATGAGAAGTGTGCTGTGTGTTTCCCTTCAGAAACGGAGTTAAATGCCAGGCTCTGTGTCTTCCTACAAGCGAGACTTCGTTTCAGGTAAACGCAGTCACTTTTCAGCTCAAACGAAGCTATATTGTACACGAAGCTCACACGTTTCTCGCTCTTAACTGAAACGCACTGGATGTTAGAGGGCCTGTGGTTTGTATCAGTTTCAGAAGCAGAGTTGAACTAGATATGGTCCGTGTGTGTAGGAAACACAGTTCTTTTGTTCTGAGCACTCTCACGTTTCCCGCCTTATTAGAGACTCTAGAAAGCAAGAGCGTGCTTCTTGCTCTAAAGCAGAGTGTGTTTCATGGATGAGAAGTGTGCTGTGTGTTTCCCTTCAGAAACGGAGTTAAATGCCAGGCTCTGTGTCTTCCTACAAGCGAGACTTCGTTTCAGGTAAACGCAGTCACTTTTCAGCTCAAACGAAGCTATATTGTACACGAAGCTCCCACGTTTCTCGCTCTTAACTGAAACGCACTGGATGTTAGAGGGCCTGTGGTTTGTATCAGTTTCAGAAGCAGAGTTGAACTAGATATGGTCCGTGTGTGTAGGAAACACAGTTCTTTTGTTCTGAGCACTCTCACGTTTCCCGCCTTATTAGAGACTCTAGAAAGCAAGAGCGTGCTTCTTGCTCTAAAGCAGAGTGTGTTTCATGGATGAGAAGTGTGCTGTGTGTTTCCCTTCAGAAACGGAGTTAAATTCCAGGCTCTGTGTCTTCCTACATGCGAGACTTCGTTTCAGGTAAACGCAGTCACTTTTCAGCTCAAACGAAGCTATATTGTACACGAAGCTCCCACGTTTCTCGCTCTTAACTGAAACGCACTGGATGTTAGAGGGCCTGTGGTTTGTATCAGTTTCAGAAGCAGAGTTGAACTAGATATGGTCCGTGTGTGTAGGAAACACAGTTCTTTTGTTCTGAGCACTCTCACGTTTCCCGCCTTATTAGAGACTCTAGAAAGCAAGAGCGTGCTTCTTGCTCTAAAGCAGAGTGTGTTTCATGGATGAGAAGTGTGCTGTGTGTTTCCCTTCAGAAACGGAGTTAAATGCCAGTCTCTGTGTCTTCCTACAAGCGAGACTTCGTTTCAGGTAAACGCAGTCACTTTTCAGCTCAAACGAATCTATATTGTACACGAAGCTCCCACGTTTCTCGCTCTTAACTGAAACGCACTGGATGTTAGAGGGCCTGTGGTTTGTATCAGTTTCAGAAGCAGAGTTGAACTAGATATGGTCCGTGTGTGTAGGAAACACAGTTCTTTTGTTCTGAGCACTCTCACGTTTCCCGCCTTATTAGAGACTCTAGAAAGCAAGAGCATGCTTCTTGCTCTAAAGCAGAGTGTGTTTCATGGATGAGAAGTGTGCTGTGTGTTTCCCTTCAGAAACGGAGTTAAATGCCAGGCTCTGTGTCTTCCTACAAGCGAGACTTCGTTTCAGGTAAACGCAGCCACTTTTCAGCTCAAACGAAGCTATATTGTACACGAAGCTCCCACGTTTCTCGCTCTTAACTGAAACGCACTGGATGTTAGAGGGCCTGTGGTTTGTATCAGTTTCAGAAGCAGAGTTGAACTAGATATGGTCCGTGTGTGTAGGAAACACAGTTCTTTTGTTCTGAGCACTCTCACGTTTCCCGCCTTATTAGAGACTCTAGAAAGCAAGAGCGTGCTTCTTGCTCTAAAGCAGAGTGTGTTTCATGGATGAGAAGTGTGCTGTGTGTTTCCCTTCAGAAACGGAGTTAAATGCCAGGCTCTGTGTCTTCCTACAAGCGAGACTTCGTTTCAGGTAAACGCAGTCACTTTTCAGCTCAAACGAAGCTATATGGTACACGAAGCTCACACGTTTCTCGCTCTTAACTGAAACGCACTGGATGTTAGAGGGCCTGTGGTTTGTATCAGTTTCAGAAGCAGAGTTGAACTAGATATGGTCCGTGTGTGTAGGAAACACAGTTCTTTTGTTCTGAGCACTCTCACGTTTCTCGCCTTATTAGAGACTCTACAAAGCAAGAGCGTGCTTCTTGCTCTAAAGCAGAGTGTGTTTCATGGATGAGAACTGTGCTGTGTGTTTCCCTTCAGAAACGGAGTTAAATGCCAGGCTCTGTGTCTTCCTACAAGCGAGACTTCGTTTCAGGTAAACGCAGTCACTTTTCAGCTCAAATGAAGCTATATTGTACACGAAGCTCCCACGTTTCTCGCTCTTAACTGAAACGCACTGGATGTTAGAGGGCCTGTGGTTTGTTTCAGTTTCAGAAGCAGAGTTGAACTAGATATGGTCCGTGTGTGTAGGAAACACAGTTCTTTTGTTCTGAGCACTCTCACGTTTCCCGCCTTATTAGAGACTCTAGAAAGCAAGAGCGTGCTTCTTGCTCTAAAGCAGAGTGTGTTTCATGGATGAGAAGTGTGCTGTGTGTTTCCCTTCAGAAACGGAGTTAAATGCCAGGCTCTGTGTCTTCCTACAAGCGAGACTTCGTTTCAGGTAAACGCAGTCACTTTTCAGCTCAAACGAAGCTATATTGTACACGAATCTCCCACGTTTCTCGCTCTTAACTGAAACGCACTGGATGTTAGAGGGCCTGTGGTTTGTATCAGTTTCAGAAGCAGAGTTGAACTAGATATGGTCCGTGTGTGTAGGAAACACAGTTCTTTTGTTCTGAGCACTCTCACGTTTCCCGCCTTATTAGAGACTCTAGAAAGCAAGAGCGTGCTTCTTGCTCTAAAGCAGAGTGTGTTTCATGGATGAGAAGTGTGCTGTGTGTTTCGCTTCAGAAACGGAGTTAAATGCCAGGCTCTGTGTCTTCCTACAAGCGAGACTTCGTTTCAGGTAAACGCAGTCACTTTTCAGCTCAAACGAAGCTATATTGTACACGAAGCTCCCACGTTTCTCGCTCTTAACTGAAACGCACTGGATGTTAGAGGGCCTGTGGTTTGTATCAGTTTCAGAAGCAGAGTTGAACTAGATATGGTCCGTGTGTGTAGGAAACACAGTTCTTTTGTTCTGAGCACTCTCACGTTTCCCGCCTTATTAGAGACTCTAGAAAGCAAGAGCGTGCTTCTTGCTCTAAAGCAGAGTGTGTTTCATGGATGAGAAGTGTGCTGTGTGTTTCCCTTCAGAAACGGAGTTAAATGCCAGGCTCTGTGTCTTCCTACATGCGAGACTTCGTTTCAGGTAAACGCAGTCACTTTTCAGCTCAAACGAAGCTATATTGTACACGAAGCTCACACGTTTCTCGCTCTTAACTGAAACACACTGGATGTTAGAGGGCCTGTGGTTTGTATCAGTTTCAGAAGCAGAGTTGAACTAGATATGGTCCGTGTGTGTAGGAAACACAGTTCTTTTGTTCTGAGCACTCTCACGTTTCCCGCCTTATTAGAGACTCTAGAAAGCAAGAGCGTGCTTCTTGCTCTAAAGCAGAGTGTGTTTCATGGATGAGAACTGTGCTGTGTGTTTCCCTTCAGAAACGGAGTTAAATGCCAGGCTCTGTGTCTTCCTACAAGCGAGACTTCGTTTCAGGTAAACGCAGTCACTTTTCAGCTCAAACGAAGCTATATTGTACACGAAGCTCCCACGTTTCTCGCTCTTAACTGAAACGCACTGGATGTTAGAGGGCCTGTGGTTTGTATCAGTTTCAGAAGCAGAGTTGAACTAGATATGGTCCGTGTGTGTAGGAAACACAGTTCTTTTGTTCTGAGCACACTCACGTTTCCCGCCTTATTAGAGACTCTAGAAAGCAAGAGCGTGCTTCTTGCTCTAAAGCAGAGTGTGTTTCATGGATGAGAAGTGTGCTGTGTGTTTCCCTTCAGAAACGGAGTTAAATGCCAGGCTCTGTGTCTTCCTACAAGCGAGACTTCGTTTCAGGTAAACGCAGTCACTTTTCAGCTCAAACGAAGCTATATTGTACACGAAGCTCCCACGTTTCTCGCTCTTAACTGAAACGCACTGGATGTTAGAGGGCCTGTGGTTTGTATCAGTTTCAGAAGCAGAGTTGAACTAGATATGGTCCGTGTGTGTAGGAAACACAGTTCTTTTGTTCTGAGCACTCTCACGTTTCCCGCCTTATTAGAGACTCTAGAAAGCAAGAGCGTGCTTCTTGCTCTAAAGCAGAGTGTGTTTCATGGATGAGAAGTGTGCTGTGTGTTTCCCTTCAGAAACGGAGTTAAATGCCAGGCTCTGTGTCTTCCTACAAGCGAGACTTCGTTTCAGGTAAACACAGTCACTTTTCAGCTCAAACGAAGCTCTATTGTACACGAAGCTCACACGTTTCTCGCTCTTAACTGAAACGCACTGGATGTTAGAGGGCCTGTGGTTTGTATCAGTTTCAGAAGCAGAGTTGAACTAGATATGGTCCGTGTGTGTAGGAAACACAGTTCTTTTGTTCTGAGCACTCTCACGTTTCCCGCCTTATTAGAGACTCTAGAAAGCAAGAGCGTGCTTCTTGCTCTAAAGCAGAGTGTGTTTCATGGATGAGAACTGTGCTGTGTGTTTCCCTTCAGAAACGGAGTTAAATGCCAGGCTCTGTGTCTTCCTACAAGCGAGACTTCGTTTCAGGTAAACGCAGTCCCTTTTCAGCTCAAACGAAGCTCTATTGTACACGAAGCTCACACGTTTCTCGCTCTTAACTGAAACGCACTGGATGTTAGAGGGCCTGTGGTTTGTATCAGTTTCAGAAGCAGAGTTGAACTAGATATGGTCCGTGTGTGTAGGAAACACAGTTCTTTTGTTCTGAGCACTCTCACGTTTCCCGCCTTATTAGAGACTCTAGAAAGCAAGAGCGTGCTTCTTGCTCTAAAGCAGAGTGTGTTTCATGGATGAGAAGTGTGCTGTGTGTTTCCCTTCAGAAACGGAGTTAAATGCCAGGCTCTGTGTCTTCCTACAAGCGAGACTTCGTTTCAGGTAAACGCAGTCACTTTTCAGCTCAAACGAAGCTCTATTGTACACGAAGCTCCCACGTTTCTCGCTCTTAACTGAAACGCACTGGATGTTAGAGGGCCTGTGGTTTGTATCAGTTTCAGAAGCAGAGTTGAACTAGATATGGTCCGTGTGTGTAGGAAACACAGTTCTTTTGTTCTGAGCACTCTCACGTTTCCCGCCTTATTAGAGACTCTAGAAAGCAAGAGCGTGCTTCTTGCTCTAAAGCAGAGTGTGTTTCATGGATGAGAACTGTGCTGTGTGTTTCCCTTCAGAAACGGAGTTAAATGCCAGGCTCTGTGTCTTCCTACAAGCGAGACTTCGTTTCAGGTAAACGCAGTCACTTTTCAGCTCAAACGAAGCTCTATTGTACACGAAGCTCACACGTTTCTCGCTCTTAACTGAAACGCACTGGATGTTAGAGGGCCTGTGGTTTGTATCAGTTTCAGAAGCAGAGTTGAACTAGATATGGTCCGTGTGTGTAGGAAACACAGTTCTTTTGTTCTGAGCACTCTCACGTTTCCCGCCTTATTAGAGACTCTAGAAAGCAAGAGCGTGCTTCTTGCTCTAAAGCAGAGTGTGTTTCGTGGATGAGAACTGTGCTGTGTGTTTCCCTTCAGAAACGGAGTTAAATGCCAGGCTCTGTGTCTTCCTACAAGCGAGACTTGGTTTCAGGTAAACGCAGTCACTTTTCAGCTCAAACGAAGCTCTATTGTACACGAAGCTCACACGTTTCTCGCTCTTAACTGAAACGCACTGGATGTTAGAGGGCCTGTGGTTTGTATCAGTTTCAGAAGCAGAGTTGAACTAGATATGGTCCGTGTGTGTAGGAAACACAGTTCTTTTGTTCTGAGCACTCTCACGTTTCCCGCCTTATTAGAGACTCTAGAAAGCAAGAGCGTGCTTCTTGCTCTAAAGCAGAGTGTGTTTCATGGATGAGAACTGTGCTGTGTGTTTCCCTTCAGAAACGGAGTTAAATGCCAGGCTCTGTGTCTTCCTACAAGCGAGACTTCGTTTCAGGTAAACGCAGTCACTTTTCAGCTCAAACGAAGCTCTATTGTACACGAAGCTCACACGTTTCTCGCTCTTAACTGAAACGCACTGGATGTTAGAGGGCCTGTGGTTTGTATCAGTTTCAGAAGCAGAGTTGAACTAGATATGGTCCGTGTGTGTAGGAAACACAGTTCTTTTGTTCTGAGCACTCTCACGTTTCCCGCCTTATTAGAGACTCTAGAAAGCAAGAGCGTGCTTCTTGCTCTAAAGCAGAGTGTGTTTCATGGATGAGAAGTGTGCTGTGTGTTTCCCTTCAGAAACGGAGTTAAATGCCAGGCTCTGTGTCTTCCTACAAGCAAGACTTCGTTTCAGGTAAACGCAGTCACTTTTCAGCTCAAACGAAGCTCTATTTTACACGAAGCTCACACGTTTCTCGCTCTTAACTGAAACGCACTGGATGTTAGAGGGCCTGTGGTTTGTATCAGTTTCAGAAGCAGAGTTGAACTAGATATGGTCCGTGTGTGTAGGAAACACAGTTCTTTTGTTCTGAGCACTCTCACGTTTCCCGCCTTATTAGAGACTCTAGAAAGCAAGAGCGTGCTTCTTGCTCTAAAGCAGAGTGTGTTTCATGGATGAGAACTGTGCTGTGTGTTTCCCTTCAGAAACGGAGTTAAATGCCAGGCTCTGTGTCTTCCTACAAGCGAGACTTCGTTTCAGGTAAACGCAGTCACTTTTCAGCTCAAACGAAGCTCTATTGTACACGAAGCTCACACGTTTCTCGCTCTTAACTGAAACGCACTGGATGTTAGAGGGCCTGTGGTTTGTATCAGTTTCAGAAGCAGAGTTGAACTAGATATGGTCCGTGTGTGTAGGAAACACAGTTCTTTTGTTCTGAGCACTCTCACGTTTCCCGCCTTATTAGAGACTCTAGAAAGCAAGAGCGTGCTTCTTGCTCTAAAGCAGAGTGTGTTTCATGGATGAGAAGTGTGCTGTGTGTTTCCCTTCAGAAACGGAGTTAAATGCCAGGCTCTGTGTCTTCCTACAAGCGAGACTTCGTTTCAGGTAAACGCAGTCACTTTTCAGCTCAAACGAAGCTCTATTGTACACGAAGCTCACACGTTTCTCGCTCTTAACTGAAACGCACTGGATGTTAGAGGGCCTGTGGTTTGTATCAGTTTCAGAAGCAGAGTTGAACTAGATATGGTCCGTGTGTGTAGGAAACACAGTTCTTTTGTTCTGAGCACTCTCACGTTTCCCGCCTTATTAGAGACTCTAGAAAGCAAGGGCGTGCTTCTTGCTCTAAAGCAGAGTGTGTTTCATGGATGAGAACTGTGCTGTGTGTTTCCCTTCAGAAACGGAGTTAAATGCCAGGCTCTGTGTCTTCCTACAAGCGAGACTTCGTTTCAGGTAAACGCAGTCACTTTTCAGCTCAAACGAAGCTCTATTGTACACGAAGCTCACACGTTTCTCGCTCTTAACTGAAACGCACTGGATGTTAGAGGGCCTGTGGTTTGTATCAGTTTCAGAAGCAGAGTTGAACTAGATATGGTCCGTGTGTGTAGGAAACACAGTTCTTTTGTTCTGAGCACTCTCACGTTTCCCGCCTTATTAGAGACTCTAGAAAGCAAGAGCGTGCTTCTTGCTCTAAAGCAGAGTGTGTTTCATGGATGAGAACTGTGCTGTGTGTTTCCCTTCAGAAACGGAGTTAAATGCCAGGCTCTGTGTCTTCCTACAAGCGAGACTTCGTTTCAGGTAAACGCAGTCACTTTTCAGCTCAAACGAAGCTCTATTGTACACGAAGCTCACACGTTTCTCGCTCTTAACTGAAACGCACTGGATGTTAGAGGGCCTGTGGTTTGTATCAGTTTCAGAAGCAGAGTTGAACTAGATATGGTCCGTGTGTGTAGGAAACACAGTTCTTTTGTTCTGAGCACTCTCACGTTTCCCGCCTTATTAGAGACTCTAGAAAGCAAGAGCGTGCTTCTTGCTCTAAAGCAGAGTGTGTTTCATGGATGAGAAGTGTGCTGTGTGTTTCCCTTCAGAAACGGAGTTAAATGCCAGGCTCTGTGTCTTCCTACAAGCGAGACTTCGTTTCAGGTAAACGCAGTCACTTTTCAGCTCAAACGAAGCTATATTGTACACGAAGCTCCCACGTTTCTCGCTCTTAACTGAAACGCACTGGATGTTAGAGGGCCTGTGGTTTGTATCAGTTTCAGAAGCAGAGTTGAACTAGATATGGTCCGTGTGTGTAGGAAACACAGTTCTTTTGTTCTGAGCACTCTCACGTTTCCCGCCTTATTAGAGACTCTAGAAAGCAAGAGCGTGCTTCTTGCTCTAAAGCAGAGTGTGTTTCATGGATGAGAAGTGTGCTGTGTGTTTCCCTTCAGAAACGGAGTTAAATGCCAGGCTCTGTGTCTTCCTACAAGCGAGACTTCGTTTCAGGTAAACGCAGTCACTTTTCAGCTCAAACGAAGCTATATTGTACACGAAGCTCCCACGTTTCTCGCTCTTAACTGAAACGCACTGGATGTTAGAGGGCCTGTGGTTTGTATCAGTTTCAGAAGCAGAGTTGAACTAGATATGGTCCGTGTGTGTAGGAAACACAGTTCTTTTGTTCTGAGCACTCTCACGTTTCCCGCCTTATTAGAGACTCTAGAAAGCAAGAGCGTGCTTCTTGCTCTAAAGCAGAGTGTGTTTCATGGATGAGAAGTGTGCTGTGTGTTTCCCTTCAGAAACGGAGTTAAATGCCAGGCTCTGTGTCTTCCTACAAGCGAGACTTCGTTTCAGGTAAACGCAGTCACTTTTCAGCTCAAACGAAGCTATATTGTACACGAAGCTCCCACGTTTCTCGCTCTTAACTGAAACGCACTGGATGTTAGAGGGCCTGTGGTTTGTATCAGTTTCAGAAGCAGAGTTGAACTAGATATGGTCCGTGTGTGTAGGAAACACAGTTCTTTTGTTCTGAGCACTCTCACGTTTCCCGCCTTATTAGAGACTCTAGAAAGCAAGAGCGTGCTTCTTGCTCTAAAGCAGAGTGTGTTTCATGGATGAGAAGTGTGCTGTGTGTTTCCCTTCAGAAACGGAGTTAAATGCCAGGCTCTGTGTCTTCCTACAAGCGAGACTTCGTTTCAGGTAAACGCAGTCACTTTTCAGCTCAAAGGAAGCTATATTGTACACGAAGCTCCCAAGTTTCTCGCTCTTAACTGAAACGCACTGGATGTTAGAGGGCCTGTGGTTTGTATCAGTTTCAGAAGCAGAGTTGAACTAGATATGGTCCGTGTGTGTAGGAAACACAGTTCTTTTGTTCTGAGCACTCTCACGTTTCCCGCCTTATTAGAGACTCTAGAAAGCAAGAGCGTGCTTCTTGCTCTAAAGCAGAGTGTGTTTCATGGATGAGAACTGTGCTGTGTGTTTCCCTTCAGAAACGGAGTTAAATGCCAGGCTCTGTGTCTTCCTACAAGCGAGCCTTCGTTTCAGGTAAACGCAGTCACTTTTCAGCTCAAACGAAGCTATATTGTACACGAAGCTCCCACGTTTCTCGCTCTTAACTGAAACGCACTGGATGTTAGAGGGCCTGTGGTTTGTATCAGTTTCAGAAGCAGAGTTGAACTAGATATGGTCCGTGTGTGTAGGAAACACAGTTCTTTTGTTCTGAGCACTCTCACGTTTCCCGCCTTATTAGAGACTCTAGAAAGCAAGAGCGTGCTTCTTGCTCTAAAGCAGAGTGTGTTTCATGGATGAGAAGTGTGCTGTGTGTTTCCCTTCAGAAACGGAGTTAAATGCCAGGCTCTGTGTCTTCCTACAAGCGAGACTTCGTTTCAGGTAAACGCAGTCACTTTTCAGCTCAAACGAAGCTATATTGTACACGAAGCTCCCACGTTTCTCGCTCTTAACTGAAACGCACTGGATGTTAGAGGGCCTGTGGTTTGTATCAGTTTCAGAAGCAGAGTTGAACTAGATATGGTCCGTGTGTGTAGGAAACACAGTTCTTTTGTTCTGAGCACTCTCACGTTTCCCGCCTTATTAGAGACTCTAGAAAGCAAGAGCGTGCTTCTTGCTCTAAAGCAGAGTGTGTTTCATGGATGAGAAGTGTGCTGTGTGTTTCCCTTCAGAAACGGAGTTAAATGCCAGGCTCTGTGTCTTCCTACAAGCGAGACTTCGTTTCAGGTAAACGCAGTCACTTTTCAGCTCAAACGAAGCTATATTGTACACGAAGCTCCCAAGTTTCTCGCTCTTAACTGAAACGCACTGGATGTTAGAGGGCCTGTGGTTTGTATCAGTTTCAGAAGCAGAGTTGAACTAGATATGGTCCGTGTGTGTAGGAAACACAGTTCTTTTGTTCTGAGCACTCTCACGTTTCCCGCCTTATTAGAGACTCTAGAAAGCAAGAGCGTGCTTCTTGCTCTAAAGCAGAGTGTGTTTCATGGATGAGAAGTGTGCTGTGTGTTTCCCTTCAGAAACGGAGTTAAATGCCAGGCTCTGTGTCTTCCTACAAGCGAGACTTCGTTTCAGGTAAACGCAGTCACTTTTCAGCTCAAACGAAGCTATATTGTACACGAAGCTCCCACGTTTCTCGCTCTTAACTGAAACGCACTGGATGTTAGAGGGCCTGTGGTTTGTATCAGTTTCAGAAGCAGAGTTGAACTAGATATGGTCCGTGTGTGTAGGAAACACAGTTCTTTTGTTCTGAGCACTCTCACGTTTCCCGCCTTATTAGAGACTCTAGAAAGCAAGAGCGTGCTTCTTGCTCTAAAGCAGAGTGTGTTTCATGGATGAGAAGTGTGCTGTGTGTTTCCCTTCAGAAACGGAGTTAAATGCCAGGCTCTGTGTCTTCCTACATGCGAGACTTCGTTTCAGGTAAACGCAGCCACTTTTCAGCTCAAACGAAGCTATATTGTACACGAAGCTCCCACGTTTCTCGCTCTTAACTGAAACGCACTGGATGTTAGAGGGCCTGTGGTTTGTATCAGTTTCAGAAGCAGAGTTGAACTAGATATGGTCCGTGTGTGTAGGAAACACAGTTCTTTTGTTCTGAGCACTCTCACGTTTCCCGCCTTATTAGAGACTCTAGAAAGCAAGAGCGTGCTTCTTGCTCTAAAGCAGAGTGTGTTTCATGGATGAGAAGTGTGCTGTGTGTTTCCCTTCAGAAACGGAGTTAAATGCCAGGCTCTGTGTCTTCCTACAAGCGAGACTTCGTTTCAGGTAAACGCAGTCACTTTTCAGCTCAAACGAAGCTATATGGTACACGAAGCTCACACGTTTCTCGCTCTTAACTGAAACGCACTGGATGTTAGAGGGCCTGTGGTTTGTATCAGTTTCAGAAGCAGAGTTGAACTAGATATGGTCCGTGTGTGTAGGAAACACAGTTCTTTTGTTCTGAGCACTCTCACGTTTCCCGCCTTATTAGAGACTCTAGAAAGCAAGAGCGTGCTTCTTGCTCTAAAGCAGAGTGTGTTTCATGGATGAGAAGTGTGCTGTGTGTTTCCCTTCAGAAACGGAGTTAAATGCCAGGCTCTGTGTCTTCCTACAAGCGAGACTTCGTTTCAGGTAAACGCAGTCACTTTTCAGCTCAAACGAAGCTATATTGTACACGAAGCTCCCACGTTTCTCGCTCTTAACTGAAACGCACTGGATGTTAGAGGGCCTGTGGTTTGTATCAGTTTCAGAAGCAGAGTTGAACTAGATATGGTCCGTGTGTGTAGGAAACACAGTTCTTTTGTTCTGAGCACTCTCACGTTTCCCGCCTTATTAGAGACTCTAGAAAGCAAGAGCGTGCTTCTTGCTCTAAAGCAGAGTGTGTTTCATGGATGAGAACTGTGCTGTGTGTTTCCCTTCAGAAACGGAGTTAAATGCCAGGCTCTGTGTCTTCCTACAAGCGAGACTTCGTTTCAGGTAAACGCAGTCACTTTTCAGCTCAAACGAAGCTATATGGTACACGAAGCTCCCACGTTTCTTGCTCTTAACTGAAACGCACTGGATGTTAGAGGGCCTGTGGTTTGTATCAGTTTCAGAAGCAGAGTTGAACTAGATATGGTCCGTGTGTGTAGGAAACACAGTTCTTTTGTTCTGAGCACTCTCACGTTTCCCGCCTTATTAGAGACTCTAGAAAGCAAGAGCGTGCTTCTTGCTCTAAAGCAGAGTGTGTTTCATGGATGAGAAGTGTGCTGTGTGTTTCCCTTCAGAAACGGAGTTAAATGCCAGGCTCTGTGTCTTCCTACAAGCGAGACTTCGTTTCAGGTAAACGCAGTCACTTTTCAGCTCAAACGAAGCTATATTGTACACGAAGCTCCCACGTTTCTCGCTCTTAACTGAAACGCACTGGATGTTAGAGGGCCTGTGGTTTGTATCAGTTTCAGAAGCAGAGTTGAACTAGATATGGTCCGTGTGTGTAGGAAACACAGTTCTTTTGTTCTGAGCACTCTCACGTTTCCCGCCTTATTAGAGACTCTAGAAAGCAAGAGCGTGCTTCTTGCTCTAAAGCAGAGTGTGTTTCATGGATGAGAAGTGTGCTGTGTGTTTCCCTTCAGAAACGGAGTTAAATGCCAGGCTCTGTGTCTTCCTACAAGCGAGACTTCGTTTCAGGTAAACGCAGTCACTTTTCAGCTCAAACGAAGCTATATTGTACACGAAGCTCCACGTTTCTCGCTCTTAACTGAAACGCACTGGATGTTAGAGGGCCTGTGGTTTGTATCAGTTTCAGAAGCAGAGTTGAACTAGATATGGTCCGTGTGTGTAGGAAACACAGTTCTTTTGTTCTGAGCACTCTCACGTTTCCCGCCTTATTAGAGACTCTAGAAAGCAAGAGCGTGCTTCTTGCTCTAAAGCAGAGTGTGTTTCATGGATGAGAAGTGTGCTGTGTGTTTCCCTTCAGAAACGGAGTTAAATGCCAGGCTCTGTGTCTTCCTACAAGCGAGACTTCGTTTCAGGTAAACGCAGTCACTTTTCAGCTCAAACGAAGCTATATTGTACACGAAGCTCACACGTTTCTCGCTCTTAACTGAAACGCACTGGATGTTAGAGGGCCTGTGGTTTGTATCAGTTTCAGAAGCAGAGTTGAACTAGATATGGTCCGTGTGTGTAGGAAACACAGTTCTTTTGTTCTGAGCACTCTCACGTTTCCCGCCTTATTAGAGACTCTAGAAAGCAAGAGCGTGCTTCTTGCTCTAAAGCAGAGTGTGTTTCATGGATGAGAAGTGTGCTGTGTGTTTCCCTTCAGAAACGGAGTTAAATGCCAGGCTCTGTGTCTTCCTACAAGCGAGACTTCGTTTCAGGTAAACGCAGTCACTTTTCAGCTCAAACGAAGCTATATTGTACACGAAGCTCCCACGTTTCTCGCTCTTAACTGAAACGCACTGGATGTTAGAGGGCCTGTGGTTTTGTATCAGTTTCAGAAGCAGAGTTGAACTAGATATGGTCCGTGTGTGTAGGAAACACAGTTCTTTTGTTCTGAGCACTCTCACGTTTCCGCCTTATTAGAGACTCTAGAAAGCAAGAGCGTGCTTCTTGCTCTAAAGCAGAGTGTGTTTCATGGATGAGAACGTGTGCTGTGTGTTTCCCTTCAGAAACGGAGTTAAATGCCAGGCTCTGTGTCTTCCTACAAGCGAGACTTCGTTTCAGGTAAACGCAGTCACTTTTCAGCTCAAACGAAGCTATATGGTACACGAAGCTCCCACGTTTCTCGCTCTTAACTGAAACGCACTGGATGTTAGAGGGCCTGTGGTTTGTATCAGTTTCAGAAGCAGAGTTGAACTAGATATGGTCCGTGTGTGTAGGAAACACAGTTCTTTTGTTCTGAGCACTCTCACGTTTCCCGCCTTATTAGAGACTCTAGAAAGCAAGAGCGTGCTTCTTGCTCTAAAGCAGAGTGTGTTTCATGGATGAGAAGTGTGCTGTGTGTTTCCCTTCAGAAACGGAGTTAAATGCCAGGCTCTGTGTCTTCCTACAAGCGAGACTTCGTTTCAGGTAAACGCAGTCACTTTTCAGCTCAAACGAAGCTATATTGTACACGAAGCTCCCACGTTTCTCGCTCTTAACTGAAACGCACTGGATGTTAGAGGGCCTGTGGTTTGTATCAGTTTCAGAAGCAGAGTTGAACTAGATATGGTCCGTGTGTGTAGGAAACACAGTTCTTTTGTTCTGAGCACTCTCACGTTTCCCGCCTTATTAGAGACTCTAGAAAGCAAGAGCGTGCTTCTTGCTCTAAAGCAGAGTGTGTTTCATGGATGAGAAGTGTGCTGTGTGTTTCCCTTCAGAAACGGAGTTAAATGCCAGGCTCTGTGTCTTCCTACAAGCGAGACTTCGTTTCAGGTAAACGCAGTCACTTTTCAGCTCAAACGAAGCTATATTGTACACGAAGCTCCCACGTTTCTCGCTCTTAACTGAAACGCACTGGATGTTAGAGGGCCTGTGTTTGTATCAGTTTCAGAAGCAGAGTTGAACTAGATATGGTCCGTGTGTGTAGGAAACACAGTTCTTTTGTTCTGAGCACTCTCACGTTTCCCGCCTTATTAGAGACTCTAGAAAGCAAGAGCGTGCTTCTTGCTCTAAAGCAGAGTGTGTTTCATGGATGAGAAGTGTGCTGTGTGTTTCCCTTCAGAAACGGAGTTAAATGCCAGGCTCTGTGTCTTCCTACAAGCGAGACTTCGTTTCAGGTAAACGCAGTCACTTTTCAGCTCAAACGAAGCTATATTGTACACGAAGCTCCCACGTTTCTCGCTCTTAACTGAAACGCACTGGATGTTAGAGGGCCTGTGGTTTGTATCAGTTTCAGAAGCAGAGTTGAACTAGATATGGTCCGTGTGTGTAGGAAACACAGTTCTTTTGTTCTGAGCACTCTCACGTTTCCCGCCTTATTAGAGACTCTAGAAAGCAAGAGCGTGCTTCTTGCTCTAAAGCAGAGTGTGTTTCATGGATGAGAAGTGTGCTGTGTGTTTCCCTTCAGAAACGGAGTTAAATGCCAGGCTCTGTGTCTTCCTACAAGCGAGACTTCGTTTCAGGTAAACGCAGTCACTTTTCAGCTCAAACGAAGCTATATTGTACACGAAGCTCCCACGTTTCTCGCTCTTAACTGAAACGCACTGGATGTTAGAGGGCCTGTGGTTTGTATCAGTTTCAGAAGCAGAGTTGAACTAGATATGGTCCGTGTGTGTAGGAAACACAGTTCTTTTGTTCTGAGCACTCTCACGTTTCCCGCCTTATTAGAGACTCTAGAAAGCAAGAGCGTGCTTCTTGCTCTAAAGCAGAGTGTGTTTCATGGATGAGAAGTGTGCTGTGTGTTTCCCTTCAGAAACGGAGTTAAATGCCAGGCTCTGTGTCTTCCTACAAGCGAGACTTCGTTTCAGGTAAACGCAGTCACTTTTCAGCTCAAACGAAGCTATATTGTACACGAAGCTCCCACGTTTCTCGCTCTTAACTGAAACGCACTGGATGTTAGAGGGCCTGTGGTTTGTATCAGTTTCAGAAGCAGAGTTGAACTAGATATGGTCCGTGTGTGTAGGAAACACAGTTCTTTTGTTCTGAGCACTCTCACGTTTCCCGCCTTATTAGAGACTCTAGAAAGCAAGAGCGTGCTTCTTGCTCTAAAGCAGAGTGTGTTTCATGGATGAGAAGTGTGCTGTGTGTTTCCCTTCAGAAACGGAGTTAAATGCCAGGCTCTGTGTCTTCCTACAAGCGAGACTTCGTTTCAGGTAAACGCAGTCACTTTTCAGCTCAAACGAAGCTATATTGTACACGAAGCTCCCACGTTTCTCGCTCTTAACTGAAACGCACTGGATGTTAGAGGGCCTGTGGTTTGTATCAGTTTCAGAAGCAGAGTTGAACTAGATATGGTCCGTGTGTGTAGGAAACACAGTTCTTTTGTTCTGAGCACTCTCACGTTTCCCGCCTTATTAGAGACTCTAGAAAGCAAGAGCGTGCTTCTTGCTCTAAAGCAGAGTGTGTTTCATGGATGAGAAGTGTGCTGTGTGTTTCCCTTCAGAAACGGAGTTAAATGCCAGGCTCTGTGTCTTCCTACAAGCGAGACTTCGTTTCAGGTAAACGCAGTCACTTTTCAGCTCAAACGAAGCTATATGGTACACGAAGCTCCACGTTTCTCGCTCTTAACTGAAACGCACTGGATGTTAGAGGGCCTGTGGTTTGTATCAGTTTCAGAAGCAGAGTTGAACTAGATATGGTCCGTGTGTGTAGGAAACACAGTTCTTTTGTTCTGAGCACTCTCACGTTTCCCGCCTTATTAGAGACTCTAGAAAGCAAGAGCGTGCTTCTTGCTCTAAAGCAGAGTGTGTTTCATGGATGAGAAGTGTGCTGTGTGTTTCCCTTCAGAAACGGAGTTAAATGCCAGGCTCTGTGTCTTCCTACAAGCGAGACTTCGTTTCAGGTAAACGCAGTCACTTTTCAGCTCAAACGAAGCTATATTGTACACGAAGCTCCCACGGTTTCTCGCTCTTAACTGAAACGCACTGGATGTTAGAGGGCCTGTGGTTTGTATCAGTTTCAGAAGCAGAGTTGAACTAGATATGGTCCGTGTGTGTAGGAAACACAGTTCTTTTGTTCTGAGCACTCTCACGTTTCCCGCCTTATTAGAGACTCTAGAAAGCAAGAGCGTGCTTCTTGCTCTAAAGCAGAGTGTGTTTCATGGATGAGAAGTGTGCTGGTGTGTTTCCCTTCAGAAACGGAGTTAAATGCCAGGCTCTGTGTCTTCCTACAAGCGAGACTTCGTTTCAGGTAAACGCAGTCACTTTTCAGCTCAAACGAAGCTATATTGTACACGAAGCTCCCACGTTTCTCGCTCTTAACTGAAACGCACTGGATGTTAGAGGGCCTGTGGTTTGTATCAGTTTCAGAAGCAGAGTTGAACTAGATATGGTCCGTGTGTGTAGGAAACACAGTTCTTTTGTTCTGAGCACTCTCACGTTTCCCGCCTTATTAGAGACTCTAGAAAGCAAGAGCGTGCTTCTTGCTCTAAAGCAGAGTGTGTTTCATGGATGAGAAGTGTGCTGTGTGTTTCCCTTCAGAAACGGAGTTAAATGCCAGGCTCTGTGTCTTCCTACAAGCGAGACTTCGTTTCAGGTAAACGCAGTCACTTTTCAGCTCAAACGAAGCTATATTGTACACGAAGCTCCCACGTTTCTCGCTCTTAACTGAAACGCACTGGATGTTAGAGGGCCTGTGGTTTGTATCAGTTTCAGAAGCAGAGTTGAACTAGATATGGTCCGTGTGTGTAGGAAACACAGTTCTTTTGTTCTGAGCACTCTCACGTTTCCCGCCTTATTAGAGACTCTAGAAAGCAAGAGCGTGCTTCTTGCTCTAAAGCAGAGTGTGTTTCATGGATGAGAAGTGTGCTGTGTGTTTCCCTTCAGAAACGGAGTTAAATGCCAGGCTCTGTGTCTTCCTACAAGCGAGACTTCGTTTCAGGTAAACGCAGTCACTTTTCAGCTCAAACGAAGCTATATTGTACACGAAGCTCCCACGTTTCTCGCTCTTAACTGAAACGCACTGGATGTTAGAGGGCCTGTGGTTTGTATCAGTTTCAGAAGCAGAGTTGAACTAGATATGGTCCGTGTGTGTAGGAAACACAGTTCTTTTGTTCTGAGCACTCTCACGTTTCCGCCTTATTAGAGACTCTAGAAAGCAAGAGCGTGCTTCTTGCTCTAAAGCAGAGTGTGTTTCATGGATGAGAAGCTGTGCTGTGTGTTTCCCTTCAGAAACGGAGTTAAATGCCAGGCTCTGTGTCTTCCTACAAGCGAGACTTCGTTTCAGGTAAACGCAGTCACTTTTCAGCTCAAACGAAGCTATATTGTACACGAAGCTCCCACGTTTCTCGCTCTTAACTGAAACAGCACTGGATGTTAGAGGGCCTGTGGTTTGTATCAGTTTCAGAAGCAGAGTTGAACTAGATATGGTCCGTGTGTGTAGGAAACACAGTTCTTTTGTTCTGAGCACTCTCACGTTTCCCGCCTTATTAGAGACTCTAGAAAGCAAGAGCGTGCTTCTTGCTCTAAAGCAGAGTGTGTTTCATGGATGAGAAGTGTGCTGTGTGTTTCCCTTCAGAAACGGAGTTAAATGCCAGGCTCTGTGTCTTCCTACAAGCGAGACTTCGTTTCAGGTAAACGCAGTCACTTTTCAGCTCAAACGAAGCTATATTGTACACGAAGCTCCCACGTTTCTCGCTCTTAACTGAAACGCACTGGATGTTAGAGGGCCTGTGGTTTGTATCAGTTTCAGAAGCAGAGTTGAACTAGATATGGTCCGTGTGTGTAGGAAACACAGTTCTTTTGTTCTGAGCACTCTCACGTTTCCCGCCTTATTAGAGACTCTAGAAAGCAAGAGCGTGCTTCTTGCTCTAAAGCAGAGTGTGTTTCATGGATGAGAAGTGTGCTGTGTGTTTCCCTTCAGAAACGGAGTTAAATGCCAGGCTCTGTGTCTTCCTACAAGCGAGACTTCGTTTCAGGTAAACGCAGTCACTTTTCAGCTCAAACGAAGCTATATTGTACACGAAGCTCCCACGTTTCTCGCTCTTAACTGAAACGCACTGGATGTTAGAGGGCCTGTGGTTTGTATCAGTTTCAGAAGCAGAGTTGAACTAGATATGGTCCGTGTGTGTAGGAAACACAGTTCTTTTGTTCTGAGCACTCTCACGTTTCCCAGCCTTATTAGAGACTCTAGAAAGCAAGAGCGTGCTTCTTGCTCTAAAGCAGAGTGTGTTTCATGGATGAGAAGTGTGCTGTGTGTTTCCCTTCAGAAACGGAGTTAAATGCCAGGCTCTGTGTCTTCCTACAAGCGAGACTTCGTTTCAGGTAAACGCAGTCACTTTTCAGCTCAAACGAAGCTATATTGTACACGAAGCTCCCACGTTTCTCGCTCTTAACTGAAACGCACTGGATGTTAGAGGGCCTGTGGTTTGTATCAGTTTCAGAAGCAGAGTTGAACTAGATATGGTCCGTGTGTGTAGGAAACACAGTTCTTTTGTTCTGAGCACTCTCACGTTTCCCGCCTTATTAGAGACTCTAGAAAGCAAGAGCGTGCTTCTTGCTCTAAAGCAGAGTGTGTTTCATGGATGAGAAGTGTGCTGTGTGTTTCCCTTCAGAAACGGAGTTAAATGCCAGGCTCTGTGTCTTCCTACAAGCGAGACTTCGTTTCAGGTAAACGCAGTCACTTTTCAGCTCAAACGAAGCTATATTGTACACGAAGCTCCCACGTTTCTCGCTCTTAACTGAAACGCACTGGATGTTAGAGGGCCTGTGGTTTGTATCAGTTTCAGAAGCAGAGTTGAACTAGATATGGTCCGTGTGTGTAGGAAACACAGTTCTTTTGTTCTGAGCACTCTCACGTTTCCGCCTTATTAGAGACTCTAGAAAGCAAGAGCGTGCTTCTTGCTCTAAAGCAGAGTGTGTTTCATGGATGAGAAGTGTGCTGTGTGTTTCCCTTCAGAAACGGAGTTAAATGCCAGGCTCTGTGTCTTCCTACATGCGAGACTTCGTTTCAGGTAAACGCAGTCACTTTTCAGCTCAAACGAAGCTATTATTGTACACGAAGCTCCCACGTTTCTCGCTCTTAACTGAAACGCACTGGATGTTAGAGGGCCTGTGGTTTGTATCAGTTTCAGAAGCAGAGTTGAACTAGATATGGTCCGTGTGTGTAGGAAACACAGTTCTTTTGTTCTGAGCACTCTCACGTTTCCCGCCTTATTAGAGACTCTAGAAAGCAAGAGCGTGCTTCTTGCTCTAAAGCAGAGTGTGTTTCATGGATGAGAAGTGTGCTGTGTGTTTCCCTTCAGAAACGGAGTTAAATGCCAGGCTCTGTGTCTTCCTACAAGCGAGACTTCGTTTCAGGTAAACGCAGTCACTTTTCAGCTCAAACGAAGCTATATTGTACACGAAGCTCCCACGTTTCTCGCTCTTAACTGAAACGCACTGGATGTTAGAGGGCCTGTGGTTTGTATCAGTTTCAGAAGCAGAGTTGAACTAGATATGGTCCGTGTGTGTAGGAAACACAGTTCTTTTGTTCTGAGCACTCTCACGTTTCCCGCCTTATTAGAGACTCTAGAAAGCAAGAGCGTGCTTCTTGCTCTAAAGCAGAGTGTGTTTTCATGGATGAGAAGTGTGCTGTGTGTTTCCCTTCAGAAACGGAGTTAAATGCCAGGCTCTGTGTCTTCCTACAAGCGAGACTTCGTTTCAGGTAAACGCAGTCACTTTTCAGCTCAAACGAAGCTATATTGTACACGAAGCTCCCACGTTTCTCGCTCTTAACTGAAACGCACTGGATGTTAGAGGGCCTGTGGTTTGTATCAGTTTCAGAAGCAGAGTTGAACTAGATATGGTCCGTGTGTGTAGGAAACACAGTTCTTTTGTTCTGAGCACTCTCACGTTTCCCGCCTTATTAGAGACTCTAGAAAGCAAGAGCGTGCTTCTTGCTCTAAAGCAGAGTGTGTTTCATGGATGAGAAGTGTGCTGTGTGTTTCCCTTCAGAAACGGAGTTAAATGCCAGGCTCTGTGTCTTCCTACAAGCGAGACTTCGTTTCAGGTAAACGCAGTCACTTTTCAGCTCAAACGAAGCTATATTGTACACGAAGCTCCCACGTTTCTCGCTCTTAACTGAAACGCACTGGATGTTAGAGGGCCTGTGGTTTGTATCAGTTTCAGAAGCAGAGTTGAACTAGATATGGTCCGTGTGTGTAGGAAACACAGTTCTTTTGTTCTGAGCACTCTCACGTTTCCCGCCTTATTAGAGACTCTAGAAAGCAAGAGCGTGCTTCTTGCTCTAAAGCAGAGTGTGTTTCATGGATGAGAAGTGTGCTGTGTGTTTCCCTTCAGAAACGGAGTTAAATGCCAGGCTCTGTGTCTTCCTACAAGCGAGACTTCGTTTCAGGTAAACGCAGTCACTTTTCAGCTCAAACGAAGCTATATTGTACACGAAGCTCCCACGTTTCTCGCTCTTAACTGAAACGCACTGGATGTTAGAGGGCCTGTGGTTTGTATCAGTTTCAGAAGCAGAGTTGAACTAGATATGGTCCGTGTGTGTAGGAAACACAGTTCTTTTGTTCTGAGCACTCTCACGTTTCCCGCCTTATTAGAGACTCTAGAAAGCAAGAGCGTGCTTCTTGCTCTAAAGCAGAGTGTGTTTCATGGATGAGAAGTGTGCTGTGTGTTTCCCTTCAGAAACGGAGTTAAATGCCCAGGCTCTGTGTCTTCCTACAAGCGAGGACTTCGTTTCAGGTAAACGCAGTCACTTTTCAGCTCAAACGAAGCTATATTGTACACGAAGCTCCCACGTTTCTCGCTCTTAACTGAAACGCACTGGATGTTAGAGGGCCTGTGGTTTGTATCAGTTTCAGAAGCAGAGTTGAACTAGATATGGTCCGTGTGTGTAGGAAACACAGTTCTTTTGTTCTGAGCACTCTCACGTTTCCCGCCTTATTAGAGACTCTAGAAAGCAAGAGCGTGCTTCTTGCTCTAAAGCAGAGTGTGTTTCATGGATGAGAAGTGTGCTGTGTGTTTCCCTTCAGAAACGGAGTTAAATGCCAGGCTCTGTGTCTTCCTACAAGCGAGACTTCGTTTCAGGTAAACGCAGTCACTTTTCAGCTCAAACGAAGCTATATTGTACACGAAGCTCCCACGTTTCTCGCTCTTAACTGAAACGCACTGGATGTTAGAGGGCCTGTGGTTTGTATCAGTTTCAGAAGCAGAGTTGAACTAGATATGGTCCGTGTGTGTAGGAAACACAGTTCTTTTGTTCTGAGCACTCTCACGTTTCCCGCCTTATTAGAGACTCTAGAAAGCAAGAGCGTGCTTCTTGCTCTAAAGCAGAGTGTGTTTCATGGATGAGAAGTGTGCTGTGTGTTTCCCTTCAGAAACGGAGTTAAATGCCAGGCTCTGTGTCTTCCTACAAGCGAGACTTCGTTTCAGGTAAACGCAGTCCACTTTTCAGCTCAAACGAAGCTATATTGTACACGAAGCTCCCACGTTTCTCGCTCTTAACTGAAACGCACTGGATGTTAGAGGGCCTGTGGTTGTATCAGTTTCAGAAGCAGAGTTGAACTAGATATGGTCCGTGTGTGTAGGAAACACAGTTCTTTTGTTCTGAGCACTCTCACGTTTCCCGCCTTATTAGAGACTCTAGAAAGCAAGAGCGTGCTTCTTGCTCTAAAGCAGAGTGTGTTTCATGGATGAGAAGTGTGCTGTGTGTTTCCCTTCACTAACGGAGTTAAATGCCAGGCTCTGTGTCTTCCTACATGCGAGACTTCGTTTCAGGTAAACGCAGTCACTTTTCAGCTCAAACGAAGCTATTATTGTACACGAAGCTCCCACGTTTCTCGCTCTTAACTGAAACGCACTGGATGTTAGAGGGCCTGTGGTTTGTATCAGTTTCAGAAGCAGAGTTGAACTAGATATGGTCCGTGTGTGTAGGAAACACAGTTCTTTTGTTCTGAGCACTCTCACGTTTCCCGCCTTATTAGAGACTCTAGAAAGCAAGAGCGTGCTTCTTGCTCTAAAGCAGAGTGTGTTTCATGGATGAGAAGTGTGCTGTGTGTTTCCCTTCAGAAACGGAGTTAAATGCCAGGCTCTGTGTCTTCCTACAAGCGAGACTTCGTTTCAGGTAAACGCAGTCACTTTTCAGCTCAAACGAAGCTATATTGTACACGAAGCTCCCACGTTTCTCGCTCTTAACTGAAACGCACTGGATGTTAGAGGGCCTGTGGTTTGTATCAGTTTCAGAAGCAGAGTTGAACTAGATATGGTCCGTGTGTGTAGGAAACACAGTTCTTTTGTTCTGAGCACTCTCACGTTTCCCGCCTTATTAGAGACTCTAGAAAGCAAGAGCGTGCTTCTTGCTCTAAAGCAGAGTGTGTTTCATGGATGAGAAGTGTGCTGTGTGTTTCCCTTCAGAAACGGAGTTAAATGCCAGGCTCTGTGTCTTCCTACAAGCGAGACTTCGTTTCAGGTAAACGCAGTCACTTTTCAGCTCAAACGAAGCTATATTGTACACGAAGCTCACACGTTTCTCGCTCTTAACTGAAACGCACTGGATGTTAGAGGGCCTGTGGTTTGTATCAGTTTCAGAAGCAGAGTTGAACTAGATATGGTCCGTGTGTGTAGGAAACACAGTTCTTTTGTTCTGAGCACTCTCACGTTTCCCGCCTTATTAGAGACTCTAGAAAGCAAGAGCGTGCTTCTTGCTCTAAAGCAGAGTGTGTTTCATGGATGAGAAGTGTGCTGTGTGTTTCCCTTCAGAAACGGAGTTAAATGCCAGGCTCTGTGTCTTCCTACAAGCGAGACTTCGTTTCAGGTAAACGCAGTCACTTTTCAGCTCAAACGAAGCTATATTGTACACGAAGCTCCCACGTTTCTCGCTCTTAACTGAAACGCACTGGATGTTAGAGGGCCTGTGGTTTGTATCAGTTTCAGAAGCAGAGTTGAACTAGATATGGTCCGTGTGTGTAGGAAACACAGTTCTTTTGTTCTGAGCACTCTCACGTTTCCCGCCTTATTAGAGACTCTAGAAAGCAAGAGCGTGCTTCTTGCTCTAAAGCAGAGTGTGTTTCATGGATGAGAAGTGTGCTGTGTGTTTCCCTTCAGAAACGGAGTTAAATGCCAGGCTCTGTGTCTTCCTACAAGCGAGACTTCGTTTCAGGTAAACGCAGTCACTTTTCAGCTCAAACGAAGCTATATTGTACACGAAGCTCCCAGGTTTCTCGCTCTTAACTGAAACACACTGGATGTTAGAGGGCCTGTGGTTTGTATCAGTTTCAGAAGCAGAGTTGAACTAGATATGGTCCGTGTGTGTAGGAAACACAGTTCTTTTGTTCTGAGCACTCTCACGTTTCCCGCCTTATTAGAGACTCTAGAAAGCAACAGCGTGCTTCTTGCTCTAAAGCAGAGTGTGTTTCATGGATGAGAAGTGTGCTGTGTGTTTCCCTTCAGAAACGGAGTTAAATGCCAGGCTCTGTGTCTTCCTACAAGCGAGACTTCGTTTCAGGTAAACGCAGCCACTTACCAGCTCAAACGAAGCTATATTGTACACGAAGCTCCCACGTTTCTCGCTCTTAACTGAAACGCACTGGATGTTAGAGGGCCTGTGGTTTGTATCAGTTTCAGAAGCAGAGTTGAACTAGATATGGTCCGTGTGTGTAGGAAACACAGTTCTTTTGTTCTGAGCACTCTCACGTTTCCCGCCTTATTAGAGACTCTAGAAAGCAAGAGCGTGCTTCTTGCTCTAAAGCAGAGTGTGTTTCATGGATGAGAAGTGTGCTGTGTGTTTCCCTTCAGAAACGGAGTTAAATGCCAGGCTCTGTGTCTTCCTACAAGCGAGACTTCGTTTCAGGTAAACGCAGTCACTTTTCAGCTCAAACGAAGCTATATGGTACACGAAGCTCACACGTTTCTCGCTCTTAACTGAAACGCACTGGATGTTAGAGGGCCTGTGGTTTGTATCAGTTTCAGAAGCAGAGTTGAACTAGATATGGTCCGTGTGTGTAGGAAACACAGTTCTTTTGTTCTGAGCACTCTCACGTTTCCCGCCTTATTAGAGACTCTAGAAAGCAAGAGCGTGCTTCTTGCTCTAAAGCAGAGTGTGTTTCATGGATGAGAAGTGTGCTGTGTGTTTTCCTTCAGAAACGGAGTTAAATGCCAGGCTCTGTGTCTTCCTACAAGCGAGCCTTCGTTTCAGGTAAACGCAGTCACTTTTCAGCTCAAACGAAGCTATATTGTACACGAAGCTCCCACGTTTCTCGCTCTTAACTGAAACGCACTGGATGTTAGAGGGCCTGTGGTTTGTATCAGTTTCA
>CATKUP010000660.1:0-97000 GCA_949786385.1 Onychomys leucogaster
TTTGATCATGGATGAGACTATGCTGTGTGTTTCACATCAGAAATGGAGTTAAATCCCAGGCTCTGAGTCTTCCCACAAGCAAGACTTCGTTTCAGGTAAGGGCAGTCCCTTTTCTGCTCAAACGAACTACATCGTTCACGAAGCTCACACGTTTCTCATCTTAATTGAGAAGCACTGGATGTTAGAGGACCAGTACTTTGTTTCAGTGTCAGAAGAAGAGTTGGACTAGATATGGTCCGTATGTGTAGGAAACACCGTTCTTTTGTTCTCAGCACACTCACGTTTCCTGCTGTCTTAGAGACTTTAGAAAGCAAGAGCGTGCTTCTCGCTCTAAAGGAGAGTGTGATCAATGGATGATTACACTGCTGTGTGTTTTACTTCATTAATGGAGTTAAATCCCATACTCTGAGTCTTCCTACAAGCAAGACTTCAATTCAGGTAAGGGCAGTCACTTTTCTGCTCAAACGAACTACATCATTCACGAAGCTCACACGTTTCTCATCTTAACAGACAAGCATTGGATGTTAGAGGACCAGTGCTTTGTATCAGTTTCAGAAGCAGAGTTGGACTATATAATGTCCGTATGTGTAGGAAACACCGTTCTTTTTTTCTCAGCACACTAACGTTTCCTGCTGTCTTAGAGACTCTAGAAAGCATGAGCGTGCTTCTCGCTCTAAAGCAGAGTGTGATCCATGGATGAGAACTATGCTATGTGTTTGCCTTCAGAAATGGAGTTAAATCCCAGGCTCTGAGTCTTCCTACAAGCAAGACTTCGTTTCAGGTAAGGGCAGTCAGTTTTGTGCTCAAACGAACTACATCGTTCACGAAGCTCACACGTTTCTCATCTTAACTGACAAGAATTGGATGTTAGAGGGTTAGTGCTTTGTATCAGTTTCAGAAGCAGATTTGGACTACATATGGTCCATATGTGTAGGAAACACCGATCTTTTGTTCTAGGCACACTCACGTTTCCTGCTGTCTTAGAGACTCTAGAAAGCAAGAGCGTGCTTCTCGCTCTAAAACAGAGTGTGATCATGGAAGAGACTATGCTGTGTGTTTCACATCAGAAATGGAGTTAAATCCCAGGCTCTGAGTCTTCCCACAAGCAAGACTTCGTTTCAGGTAAGGGCAGTCCCTTTTCTGCTCAAACGAACTACATCGTTCACGAAGCTCACACGTTTCTCATCTTAACTGACAAGCATTGGATGTTAGAGGACCAGTGCTTTGTTTCAGTTTCAAAAGAAGAGATGGACTAGATATGGTCCGTATGTGTAGGAAACACCGTTCTTTTGTTCTCAGCACACTCACGTTTCCTGCTGTCTTAGAGACTTTAGAAAGCAAGAGCTTGCTTCTCGCTCTAAAGGAGAGTGTGATCAATGGATGATTACACTGCTGTGTGTTTTACTTCAGAAATGGAGATAAATCCCATGCTCTGAGTCTTCCTACAAGCAAGACTTCAATTCAGGTAAGGGCAGTCAATTTTCTGCTCAAACGAACTACATCGTTCACGAAGATCACACGTTTCTCATCTTAACTGAAAAGCATTGGATGTTAGAGGACCAGTGCTTTGTATCATTTTCAGAAGACGAGTTGGACTAGATATGGTCCTCATGTTAGGAAACACCGTTCTTTTGTTCTCAGCAAACTCACGTTTCCTGCTGTCTTAGAGACTCTAGAAAGCAAGAGCGTGCTTCTTTCTAAAGCAGAGTGTGATCCATGGATGAGAACAATGCTGTGTTTTCACTTTAGAAATGGAGTTAAATCCCAGGCTCTGAGTCTTCCTACAAGCAAGACTTCGTTTCAGGTAAGGGCAGTCAGTTTTCTGCTCAAAGGAACTACATCGTTCACGAAGTTCACACGTTTCTCATCTTAACTGACAAGCATTGGATGTTAGAAGGTCAGTGCTTTGTATCAGTTTCAGAAGCAGATTTGGACTACATATGGTCCATATGTGTAGGAAACACCAAATTTTTGTTCTGGGCACACTCACGTTTCCTGCTGTCTTAGAGACTCTAGAAAGAAGAGCATGCTTTTCGCTCAAAACAGAGTGTGATCCATGGATGACAGTATGCTGTGTGTTTCACTTCAGAAATGGAGTTAAATCCCAGACTCTCAAATTCCTACAAGCAAGAATTCGCTTCAGGTAAGGGCAGTCACTTTTCTGCTCAAACGAACTACATCGTTCACGAAGCTCACACGTTTCTCATCTTAATTGAGAAGCACTGGATGTTAGAGGACCAGTACTTTGTTTCAGTGTCAGAAGAAGAGTTGGACTAGATATGGTCCGTATGTGTAGGAAACACCGTTCTTTTGTTCTCAGCACACTCACGTTTCCTGCTGTCTTAGAGACTTTAGAAAGCAAGAGCGTGCTTCTCGCTCTAAAGGAGAGTGTGATCAATGGATGATTACACTGCTGTGTGTTTTACTTCATTAATGGAGTTAAATCCCATACTCTGAGTCTTCCTACAAGCAAGACTTCAATTCAGGTAAGGGCAGTCACTTTTCTGCTCAAACGAACTACATCATTCACGAAGCTCACACGTTTCTCATCTTAACAGACAAGCATTGGATGTTAGAGGACCAGTGCTTTGTATCAGTTTCAGAAGCAGAGTTGGACTATATAATGTCCGTATGTGTAGGAAACACCGTTCTTTTTTTCTCAGCACACTAACGTTTCCTGCTGTCTTAGAGACTCTAGAAAGCATGAGCGTGCTTCTCGCTCTAAAGCAGAGTGTGATCCATGGATGAGAACTATGCTATGTGTTTGCCTTCAGAAATGGAGTTAAATCCCAGGCTCTGAGTCTTCCTACAAGCAAGACTTCGTTTCAGGTAAGGGCAGTCAGTTTTGTGCTCAAACGAACTACATCGTTCACGAAGCTCACACGTTTCTCATCTTAACTGACAAGAATTGGATGTTAGAGGGTTAGTGCTTTGTATCAGTTTCAGAAGCAGATTTGGACTACATATGGTCCATATGTGTAGGAAACACCGATCTTTTGTTCTAGGCACACTCACGTTTCCTGCTGTCTTAGAGACTCTAGAAAGCAAGAGCGTGCTTCTCGCTCTAAAACAGAGTGTGATCATGGAAGAGACTATGCTGTGTGTTTCACATCAGAAATGGAGTTAAATCCCAGGCTCTGAGTCTTCCCACAAGCAAGACTTCGTTTCAGGTAAGGGCAGTCCCTTTTCTGCTCAAACGAACTACATCGTTCACGAAGCTCACACGTTTCTCATCTTAACTGACAAGCATTGGATGTTAGAGGACCAGTGCTTTGTTTCAGTTTCAAAAGAAGAGATGGACTAGATATGGTCCGTATGTGTAGGAAACACCGTTCTCTTGTTCTCAGCACACTCACGTTTCCTGCTGTCTTAGAGACTTTAGAAAGCAAGAGCTTGCTTCTCGCTCTAAAGGAGAGTGTGATCAATGGATGATTACACTGCTGTGTGTTTTACTTCAGAAATGGAGATAAATCCCATGCTCTGAGTCTTCCTACAAGCAAGACTTCAATTCAGGTAAGGGCAGTCACTTTTCTGCTCAAACGAACTACATCGTTCACGAAGCTCACACGTTTCTCATCTTAACTGAAAAGCATTGGATGTTAGAGGACCAGTGCTTTGTATCATTTTCAGAAGACGAGTTGGACTAGATATGGTCCTTATGTTAGGAAACACCGTTCTTTTGTTCTCAGCAAACTCACGTTTCCTGCTGTCTTAGAGACTCTAGAAAGCAAGAGCGTGCTTCTTTCTAAAGCAGAGTGTGATCCATGGATGAGAACTATGCTGTGTGTTTCACTTTAGAAATGGAGTTAAATCCCAGGCTCTGAGTCTTCCTACAAGCAAGACTTCGTTTCAGGTAAGGGCAGTCAGTTTTCTGCTCAAAGGAACTACATCGTTCACGAAGCTCACACGTTTCTCATCTTAACTGACAAGCATTGGATGTTAGAGGGTCAGTGCTTTGTATCAGTTTCAGAAGCAGATTTGGACTACATATGGTCCATATGTGTAGGAAACACCAAATTTGTGTTCTGGGCACACTCACGTTTCCTGCTCTCTTAGAGACTCTAGAAAGCAAGAGCGTGCTTCTCGCTCTAAAACAGAGTGTGATCATGGATGAGACTATGCTGTGTGTTTCACATCAGAAATGGAGTTAAATCCCAGGCTCTGAGTCTTCCCACAAGCAAGACTTCGTTTCAGGTAAGAGCAGTCCCTTTTCTGCTCAAACGAACTACATCGTTCATGAAGCTCACACGTTTCTCATCTTAACTGACAAGCATTGGATGTTAGAGGAGCAGTGCTTTGTTTCAGTTTCAGAAGAAGAGATGGACTAGATATGGTCCGTATGTGTAGGAAACACCGTTCTTTTGTTCTCAGCACACTCACGTTTCCTGCTGTCTTAGAGACTTTAGAAAGCAAGAGCTTGCTTCTCGCTCTAAAGGAGAGTGTGATCAATGGATGATTACACTGCTGTGTGTTTTACTTCAGAAATGGAGATAAATCCCATGCTCTGAGTCTTCCTACAAGCAAGACTTCAATTCAGGTAAGGGCAGTCACTTTTCTGCTCAAACGAACTACATCGTTCACGAAGATCACACGTTTCTCATCTTAACTGAAAAGCATTGGATGTTAGAGGACCAGTGCTTTGTATCATTTTCAGAAGACGAGTTGGACTAGATATGGTCCTCATGTTAGGAAACACCGTTCTTTTGTTCTCAGCAAACTCACGTTTCCTGCTGTCTTAGAGACTCTAGAAAGCAAGAGCGTGCTTCTTTCTAAAGCAGAGTGTGATCCATGGATGAGAACAATGCTGTGTTTTCACTTTAGAAATGGAGTTAAATCCCAGTCTCTGAGTCTTCCTACAAGCAAGACTTCGTTTCAGGTAAGGGCAGTCAGTTTTCTGCTCAAAGGAACTACATCGTTCACGAAGTTCACACGTTTCTCATCTTAACTGACAAGCATTGGATGTTAGAGGGTCAGTGCTTTGTATCAGTTTCAGAAGCAGATTTGGACTACATATGGTCCATATGTGTAGGAAACACCAAATTTTTGTTCTGGGCACACTCACGTTTCCTGCTGTCTTAGAGACTCTAGAAAGAAGAGCATGCTTTTCGCTCAAAACAGAGTGTGATCCATGGATGACAGTATGCTGTGTGTTTCACTTCAGAAATGGAGTTAAATCCCAGACTCTCAAATTCCTACAAGCAAGAATTCGCTTCAGGTAAGGGCAGTCACTTTTCTGCTCAAACGAACTACATCGTTCACGAAGCTCACACGTTTCTCATCTTAATTGAGAAGCACTGGATGTTAGAGGACCAGTACTTTGTTTCAGTGTCAGAAGAAGAGTTGGACTAGATATGGTCCGTATGTGTAGGAAACACCGTTCTTTTTTTCTCAGCACACTCACGTTTCCTGCTGTCTTAGAGACTTTAGAAAGCAAGAGCGTGCTTCTCGCTCTAAAGGAGAGTGTGATCAATGGATGATTACACTGCTGTGTCTTTTACTTCAGAAATGGAGTTAAATCCCATACTCTGAGTCTTCCTACAAGCAAGACTTCAATTCAGGTAAGGGCAGTCACTTTTCTGCTCAAACGAACTACATCATTCACGAAGCTCACACGTTTCTCATCTTAACAGACAAGCATTGGATGTTAGAGGACCAGTGCTTTGTATCAGTTTCAGAAGCAGAGTTGGACTATATAATGTCCGTATGTGTAGGAAACACCGTTCTTTTTTTCTCAGCACACTAACGTTTCCTGCTGTCTTAGAGACTCTAGAAAGCATGAGCGTGCTTCTCGCTCTAAAGCAGAGTGTGATCCATGGATGAGAACTATGCTATGTGTTTGCCTTCAGAAATGGAGTTAAATCCCAGGCTCTGAGTCTTCCTACAAGCAAGACTTCGTTTAAGGTAAGGGCAGTCAGTTTTGTGCTCAAACGAACTACATCGTTCACGAAGCTCACACGTTTCTCATCTTAACTGACAAGAATTGGATGTTAGAGGGTTAGTGCTTTGTATCAGTTTCAGAAGCAGATTTGGACTACATATGGTCCATATGTGTAGGAAACACCGATCTTTTGTTCTAGGCACACTCACGTTTCCTGCTGTCTTAGAGACTCTAGAAAGCAAGAGCGTGCTTCTCGCTCTAAAACAGAGTGTGATCATGGATGAGACTATGCTGTGTGTTTCACATCAGAAATGGAGTTAAATCCCAGGCTCTGAGTCTTCCCACAAGCAAGACTTCGTTTCAGGTAAGGGCAGTCCCTTTTCTGCTCAAACGAACTACATCGTTCACGAAGCTCACACGTTTCTCATCTTAACTGACAAGCATTGGATGTTAGAGGACCAGTGCTTTGTTTCAGTTTCAGAAGAAGAGATGGACTAGATATGGTCCGTATGTATAGGAAACACCGTTCTTTTGTTCTCAGCACACTCACGTTTCCTGCTGTCTTAGAGACTTTAGAAAGCAAGAGCTTGCTTCTCGCTCTAAAGGAGAGTGTGATCAATGGATGATTACACTGCTGTGTGTTTTACTTCAGAAATGGAGATAAATCCCATGCTCTGAGTCTTCCTACAAGCAAGACTTCAATTCAGGTAAGGGCAGTCACTTTTCTGCTCAAACGAACTACATCCTTCACGAAGCTCACACGTTTCTCATCTTAACTGAAAAGCATTGGATGTTAGAGGACCAGTGCTTTGTATCATTTTCAGAAGACGAGTTGGACTAGATATGGTCCTTATGTTAGGAAACACCGTTCTTTTGTTCTCAGCAAACTCACGTTTCCTGCTGTCTTAGAGACTCTAGAAAGCAAGAGCGTGCTTCTTTCTAAAGCAGAGTGTGATCCATGGATGAGAACTATGCTGTGTGTTTCACTTTAGAAATGGAGTTAAATCCCAGGCTCTGAGTCTTCCTACAAGCAAGACTTCGTTTCAGGTAAGGGCAGTCAGTTTTCTGCTCAAAGGAACTACATCGTTCACGAAGCTCACACGTTTCTCATCTTAACTGACAAGCATTGGATGTTAGAGGGTCAGTGCTTTGTATCAGTTTCAGAAGCAGATTTGGACTACATATGGTCCATATGTGTAGGAAACACCAAATTTTTGTTCTGGGCACACTCACGTTTCCTGCTGTCTTAGAGACTCTAGAAAGAAGAGCATGCTTTTCGCTCAAAACAGAGTGTGATCCATGGATGACAGTATGCTGTGTGTTTCACTTCAGAAATGGAGTTAAATCCCAGACTCTGAATCTTCCTACAAGCAAGACTTCGCTTCAGGTAAGGGCAGTCTCTTTTCTGCTCAAACGAACTACATCGTTCACGAAGCTCACACGTTTCTCATCTTAATTGAGAAGCACTGGATGTTAGAGGACCAGTGCTTTGTTTCAGTGTCAGAAGAAGAGTTGGACTTGATATGGTCCGTATGTGTAGGAAACACCGTTCTTTTGTTCTCAGCACACTCACGTTTCCTGCTGTCTTAGAGACTTTAGAAAGCACGAGCGTGCTTCTCGCTCTAAAGGAGAGAGTGATCAATGGATGATTACACTGCTGTGTGTTTTACTTCAGAAATGGAGATAAATCCCATGCTCTGAGTCTTCCTACAAGCAAGACTTCAATTCAGGTAAGGGCAGTCACTTTTCTGCTCAAACGAACTACATCGTTCACGAAGCTCACACGTTTCTCATCTTAACTGAAAAGCATTGGATGTTAGAGGACCAGTGCTTTGTATCATTTTCAGAAGACGAGTTGGACTAGATATGGTCCTTATGTTAGGAAACACCGTTCTTTTGTTCTCAGCAAACTCACGTTTCCTGCTGTCTTAGAGACTCTAGAAAGCAAGAGCGTGCTTCTTTCTAAAGCAGAGTGTGATCCATGGATGAGAACTATGCTGTGTGTTTCACTTTAGAAATGGAGTTAAATCCCAGGCTCTGAGTCTTCCTACAAGCAAGACTTCGTTTCAGGTAAGGGCAGTCAGTTTTCTGCTCAAAGGAACTACATCGATCACGAAGCTCACACGTTTCTCATCTTAACTGACAAGCATTGGATGTTAGAGGGTCAGTGCTTTGTATCAGTTTCAGAAGCAGATTTGGACTACATATGGTCCATATGTGTAGGAAACACCAAATTTTTGTTCTGGGCACACTCACGTTTCGTGCTGTCTTAGAGACTCTAGAAAGAAGAGCATGCTTTTCGCTCAAAACAGAGTGTGATCCATGGATGACAGTATGCTGTGTGTTTCACTTCAGAAATGGAGTTAAATCCCAGACTCTGAGTCTTCCTACAAGCAAGACTTCGCTTCAGGTAAGGGCAGTCTCTTTTCTGCTCAAACGAACTACATCGTTCACGAAGCTCACACGTTTCTCATCTTAATTGAGAAGCACTGGATGTTAGAGGACCAGTGCTTTGTTTCAGTGTCAGAAGAAGAGTTGGACTAGATATGGTCCGTATGTGTAGGAAACACCTTTCTTTTGTTCTCAGCACACTCACGTTTCCTGCTGTCTTAGAGACTTTAGAAAGCAAGAGCGTGCTTCTCGCTCTAAAGGAGAGTGTGATCAATGGATGATTACACTGCTGTGTGTTTTACTTCAGAAATGGAGATAAATCCCATGCTCTGAGTCTTCCTACAAGCAAGACTTCAATTCAGGTAAGGGCAGTCACTTTTCTGCTCAAACGAACTACATCGTTCACGAAGCTCACACGTTTCTCATCTTAACTGAAAAGCATTGGATGTTAGAGGACCAGTGCTTTGTATCATTTTCAGAAGACGAGTTGGACTAGATATGGTCCTTATGTTAGGAAACACCGTTCTTTTGTTCTCAGCAAACTCAGGTTTCCTGCTGTCTTAGAGACTCTAGAAAGCAAGAGCGTGCTTCTCGCTCTAAAACAGAGTGTGATCATGGATGAGACTATGCTGTGTGTTTCACATCAGAAATGGAGTTAAATCCCAGGCTCTGAGTCTTCCCACAAGCAAGACTTCGTTTCAGGTAAGGGCAGTCACTTTTCTGCTCAAACGAACTACATCGTTCACGAAGCTCACACGTTTCTCATCTTAACTGACAAGCATTGGATGTTAGAGGACCAGTGCTTTGTTTCAGTTTCAGAAGAAGAGATGGACTAGATATGGTCCGTATGTGTAGGAAATACCGTTCTTTTGTTCTCAGCACACTCACGTTTCCTGCTGTCTTAGAGACTTTAGAAAGCAAGAGCTTGCTTCTCGCTCTAAAGGAGAGTGTGATCAATGGATGATTACACTGCTGTGTGTTTTACTTCAGAAATGGAGATAAATCCCATGCTCTGAGTCTTCCTACAAGCAAAACTTCAATTCAGGTAAGGGCAGTCAATTTTCTGCTCAAACGAACTACATCGTTCACGAAGATCACACGTTTCTCATCTTAACTGAAAAGCATTGGATGTTAGAGGACCAGTGCTTTGTATCATTTTCAGAAGACGAGTTGGACTAGATATGGTCCTCATGTTAGGAAACACCGTTCTTTTGTTCTCAGCAAACTCACGTTTCCTGCTGTCTTAGAGACTCTAGAAAGCAAGAGCGTGCTTCTTTCTAAAGCAGAGTGTGATCCATGGATGAGAACAATGCTGTGTTTTCACTTTAGAAATGGAGTTAAATCCCAGGCTCTGAGTCTTCCTACAAGCAAGACTTCGTTTCAGGTAAGGGCAGTCAGTTTTCTGCTCAAAGGAACTACATCGTTCACGAAGTTCACACGTTTCTCATCTTAACTGACAAGCATTGGATGTTAGAGGGTCAGTGCTTTGTATCAGTTTCAGAAGCAGATTTGGACTACATATGGTCCATATGTGTAGGAAACACCAAATTTTTGTTCTGGGCACACTCACGTTTCCTGCTGTCTTAGAGACTCTAGAAAGAAGAGCATGCTTTTCGCTCAAAACAGAGTGTGATCCATGGATGACAGTATGCTGTGTGTTTCACTTCAGAAATGGAGTTAAATCCCAGACTCTCAAATTCCTACAAGCAAGAATTCCCTTCAGGTAAGGGCAGTCACTTTTCTGCTCAAACGAACTACATCGTTCACGAAGCTCACACGTTTCTCATCTTAATTGAGAAGCACTGGATGTTAGAGGACCAGTACTTTGTTTCAGTGTCAGAAGAAGAGTTGGACTAGATATGGTCCGTATGTGTAGGAAACACCGTTCTTTTGTTCTCAGCACACTCACGTTTCCTGCTGTCTTAGAGACTTTAGAAAGCAAGAGCGTGCTTCTCGCTCTAAAGGAGAGTGTGATCAATGGATGATTACACTGCTGTGTCTTTTACTTCAGAAATGGAGTTAAATCCCATACTCTGAGTCTTCCTACAAGCAAGACTTCAATTCAGGTAAGGGCAGTCACTTTTCTGCTCAAACGAACTACATCATTCACGAAGCTCACACGTTTCTCATCTTAACAGACAAGCATTGGATGTTAGAGGACCAGTGCTTTGTATCTGTTTCAGAAGCAGAGTTGGACTATATAATGTCCGTATGTGTAGGAAACACCGTTCTTTTTTTCTCAGCACACTCACGTTTCCTGCTGTCTTAGAGACTCTAGAAAGCATGAGCGTGCTTCTCGCTCTAAAGCAGAGTGTGATCCATGGATGAGAACTATGCTATGTGTTTGCCTTCAGAAATGGAGTTAAATCCCAGGCTCTGAGTCTTCCTACAAGCAAGACTTCGTTTCAGGTAAGGGCAGTCAGTTTTGTGCTCAAACGAACTACATCGTTCACGAAGCTCACACGTTTCTCATCTTAACTGACAAGAATTGGATGTTAGAGGGTTAGTGCTTTGTATCAGTTTCAGAAGCAGATTTGGACTACATATGGTCCATATGTGTAGGAAACACCGATCTTTTGTTCTAGGCACACTCACGTTTCCTGCTGTCTTAGAGACTCTAGAAAGCAAGAGCGTGCTTCTCGCTCTAAAACAGAGTGTGATCATGGATGAGACTATTCTGTGTGTTTCACATCAGAAATGGAGTTAAATCCCAGGCTCTGAGTCTTCCCACAAGCAAGACTTCGTTTCAGGTAAGGGCAGTCCCTTTTCTGCTCAAACGAACTACATCGTTCACGAAGCTCACACGTTTCTCATCTTAACTGACAAGCATTGGATGTTAGAGGACCAGTGCTTTGTTTCAGTTTCAAAAGAAGAGATGGACTAGATATGGTCCGTATGTGTAGGAAACACCGTTCTTTTGTTCTCAGCACACTCACGTTTCCTGCTGTCTTAGAGACTTTAGAAAGCAAGAGCTTGCTTCTCGCTCTAAAGGAGAGTGTGATCAATGGATGATTACACTGCTGTGTGTTTTACTTCAGAAATGGAGATAAATCCCATGCTCTGAGTCTTCCTACAAGCAAGACTTCAATTCAGGTAAGGGCAGTCACTTTTCTGCTCAAACGAACTACATCGTTCACGAAGCTCACACGTTTCTCATCTTAACTGAAAAGCATTGGATGTTAGAGGACCAGTGCTTTGTATCATTTTCAGAAGACGAGTTGGACTAGATATGGTCCTTATGTTAGGAAAACCGTTCTTTTGTTCTCAGCAAACTCACGTTTCCTGCTGTCTTAGAGACTCTAGAAAGCAAGAGCGTGCTTCTTTCTAAAGCAGAGTGTGATCCATGGATGAGAACTATGCTGTGTGTTTCACTTTAGAAATGGAGTTAAATCCCAGGCTCTGAGTCTTCCTACAAGCAAGACTTCGTTTCAGGTAAGGGCAGTCAGTTTTCTGCTCAAAGGAACTACATCGTTCACGAAGCTCACACGTTTCTCATCTTAACTGACAAGCATTGGATGTTAGAGGGTCAGTGCTTTGTATCAGTTTCAGAAGCAGATTTGGACTACATATGGTCCATATGTGTAGGAAACACCAAATTTTTGTTCTGGGCACACTCACGTTTCCTGCTGTCTTAGAGACTCTAGAAAGAAGAGCATGCTTTTCGCTCAAAACAGAGTGTGATCCATGGATGACAATATGCTGTGTGTTTCACTTCAGAAATGGAGTTAAATCCCAGACTCTGAGTCTTCCTGCAAGCAAGACTTCGCTTCAGGTAAGGGCAGTCTCTTTTCTGCTCAAACGAACTACATCGTTCACGAAGCTCACACGTTTCTCATCTTAATTGAGAAGCACTGGATGTTAGAGGACCAGTGCTTTGTTTCAGTGTCAGAAGAAGAGTTGGACTAGATATGGTCCGTATGTGTAGGAAACACCGTTCTTTTGTTCTCAGCACACTCACGTTTCCTGCTGTCTTAGAGACTTTAGAAAGCAAGAGCGTGCTTCTCGCTCTAAAGGAGAGTGTGATCAATGGATGATTACACTGCTGTGTCTTTTACTTCAGAAATGGAGATAAATCCCATGCTCTGAGTCTTCCTACAAGCAAGACTTCAATTCAGGTAAGGGCAGTCACTTTTCTGCTCAAACGAACTACATCGTTCACGAAGCTCACACGTTTCTCATCTTAACTGAAAAGCATTGGATGTTAGAGGACCAGTGCTTTGTATCATTTTCAGAAGACGAGTTGGACTAGATATGGTCCTTATGTTAGGAAACACCGTTCTTTTGTTCTCAGCAAACTCACGTTTCCTGCTGTCTTAGAGACTCTAGAAAGCAAGAGCGTGCTTCTTTCTAAAGCAGAGTGTGATCCATGGATGAGAACTATGCTGTGTGTTTCACTTTAGAAATGGAGTTAAATCCCAGGCTCTGAGTCTTCCTACAAGCAAGACTTCGTTTCAGGTAAGGGCAGTCAGTTTTCTGCTCAAAGGAACTACATCGATCACGAAGCTCACACGTTTCTCATCTTAACTGACAAGCATTGGATGTTAGAGGGTCAGTGCTTTGTATCAGTTTCAGAAGCAGATTTGGACTACATATGGTCCATACGTGTAGGAAACACCAAATTTTTGTTCTGGGCACACTCACGTTTCCTGCTGTCTTAGAGACTCTAGAAAGGAGAGCATGCTTTTCGCTCAAAACAGAGTGTGATCCATGGATGACAGTATGCTGTGTGTTTCACTTCAGAAATGGAGTTAAATCCCAGACTCTGAGTCTTCCTACAAGCAAGACTTCGCTTCAGGTAAGGGCAGTCTCTTTTCTGCTCAAACGAACTACATCGTTCACGAAGCTCACACGTTTCTCATCTTAATTGAGAAGCACTGGATGTTAGAGGACCAGTGCTTTGTTTCAGTGTCAGAAGAAGAGTTGGACTAGATATGGTCCGTATGTGTAGGAAACACCGTTCTTTTGTTCTCAGCACACTCACGTTTCCTGCTGTCTTAGAGACTTTGGAAAGCAAGAGCGTGCTTCTCGCTCTAAAGGAGAGTGTGATCAATGGATGATTACACTGCTGTGTGTTTTACTTCAGAAATGGAGAAAAATCCCATGCTCTGAGTCTTCCTACAAGCAAGACTTCAATTCAGGTAAGGGCAGTCACTTTTCTGCTCAAACGAACTACATCGTTCACGAAGCTCACACGTTTCTCATCTTAACTGAAAAGCATTGGATGTTAGAGGACCAGTGCTTTGTATCATTTTCAGAAGACGAGTTGGACTAGATATGGTCCTTATGTTAGGAAACACCGTTCTTTTGTTCTCAGCAAACTCACGTTTCCTGCTCTCTTAGAGACTCTAGAAAGCAAGAGCGTGCTTCTCGCTCTAAAACAGAGTGTGATCATGGATGAGACTATGCTGTGTGTTTCACATCAGAAATGGAGTTAAATCCCAGGCTCTGAGTCTTCCCACAAGCAAGACTTCGTTTCAGGTAAGGGCAGTCACTTTTCTGCTCAAACGAGCTACATCGTTCAAGAAGCTCACACGTTTCTCATCTTAACTGACAAGCATTGGATGTTAGAGGACCAGTGCTTTGTTTCAGTTTCAGAAGAAGAGATGGACTAGATATGGTCCGTATGTGTAGGAAACACCGTTCTTTTGTTCTCAGCACACTCACGTTTCCTGCTGTCTTAGAGATTTTAGAAAGCAAGAGCTTGCTTCTCGCTCTAAAGGAGAGTGTGATCAATGGATGATTACACTGCTGTGTGTTTTACTTCAGAAATGGAGTTAAATCCCATGCTCTGAGTCTTCCTACAAGCAAGACTTCAATTCAGGTAAGGGCAGTCACTTTTCTGCTCAAACGAACTACATCGTTCACGAAGCTCACACGTTTCTCATCTTAACTGAAAAGCATTGGATGTTAGAGGACCAGTGCTTTGTATCATTTTCAGAAGACGAGTTGGACTAGATATGGTCCTTATGTTAGGAAACACCGTTCTTTTGTTCTCAGCAATCTCACGTTTCCTGCTGTCTTAGAGACTCTAGAAAGAAGAGCATGCTTTTCGCTCAAAACAGAGTGTGATCCATGGATGACAGTATGCTGTGTGTTTCACTTCAGAAATGGAGTTAAATCCCAGACTCTGAGTCTTCCTACAAGCAAGACTTCGCTTCAGGTAAGGGCAGTCTCTTTTCTGTTCAAATGAACTACATCGTTCACGAAGCTCACACGTTTCTCATCTTAATTGAGAAGCACTGGATGTTAGAGGACCAGTGCTTTGTTTCAGTGTCAGAAGAAGAGTTGGACTAGATATGGTCCGTATGTGTAGGAAACACCGTTCTTTTGTTCTCAGCACACTCACGTTTCCTGCTGTCTTAGAGACTTTAGAAAGCAAGAGCGTGCTTCTCGCTCTAAAGGAGAGTGTGATCAATGGATGATTACACTGCTGTGTGTTTTACTTCAGAAATGGAGTTAAATCCCATGCTCTGAGTCTTCCTACAAGCAAGACTTCAATTCAGGTAAGGGCAGTCACTTTTCTGCTCAAACGAACTACATCATTCATGAAGCTCACACATTTCTCATCTTAACTGACAAGCATTGGATGTAAGATGGTCAGTGCTTTGTATCAGTTTCAGAAGCAGATTTGGACTACATATGGTCCATATGTGTAGGAAACACCGATCTTTTGTTCTAGGCACACTCACGTTTCCTGCTGTCTTAGAGACTCTAGAAAGCAAGAGCGTGCTTCTCGCTCTAAAACAGAGTGTGATCATGGATGAGACTATGCTGTGTGTTTCACATCAGAAATGGAGTTAAATCCCAGGCTCTGAGTCTTCCCACAAGCAAGACTTCGTTTCAGGTAAGGGCAGTCACTTTTCTGCTCAAACGAACTACATCGTTCACGAAGCTCACACGTTTCTCATCTTAACTGACAAGCATTGGATGTTAGAGGACCAGTGCTTTGTTTCAGTTTCAGAAGAAGAGATGGACTAGATATGGTCCGTATGTGTAGGAAATACCGTTCTTTTGTCCTCAGCACACTCACGTTTCCTGCTGTCTTAGAGACTTTAGAAAGCAAGAGCTTGCTTCTCGCTCTAAAGGAGAGTGTGATCAATGGATGATTACACTGCTGTGTGTTTTACTTCAGAAATGGAGTTAAATCCCATGCTCTGAGTCTTCCTACAAGCAAGACTTCAATTCAGGTAAGGGCAGTCACTTTTCTGCTCAAATGAACTACATCGTTCACGAAGCTCACACGTTTCTCATCTTAACTGACAAGCATTGGATGTTAGAGGGTCAGTGCTTTGTATCAGTTTCAGAAGCAGATTTGGACTACATATGGTCCATATGTGTAGGAAACACCAATCTTTTGTTCTGGGCACACTCACGTTTCCTGCTGTATTAGAGACTCTAGAAAGCAAGAGCGTGCTTTTCGCTCAAAACAGAGTGTGATCCATGCATGACAGTATGCTGTGTGTTTCACTTCAGAAATGGAGTTAAATCCCAGACTCTCAGTCTTCCTACAAGCAAGACTTCGCTTCAGGTAAGGGCAGTCACTTTTCTGCTCAAACGAACTACATCGTTCACGAAGCTCACACGTTTCTCATCTTAATTGAGAAGCACTGGATGTTAGAGGACCAGTACTTTGTTTCAGTGTCAGAAGAAGAGTTGGACTAGATATGGTCCGTATGTGTAGGAAACACCGTTCTTTTGTTCTCAGCACACTCACGTTTCCTGCTGTCTTAGAGACTTTAGAAAGCAAGAGCGTGCTTCTCGCTCTAAAGGAGAGTGTGATCAATGGATGATTACACTGCTGTGTGTTTTACTTCATTAATGGAGTTAAATCCCATACTCTGAGTCTTCCTACAAGCAAGACTTCAATTCAGGTAAGGGAAGTCACTTATCTGCTCAAACGAACTACATCATTCACGAAGCTCACACGTTTCTCATCTTAACTGACAAGCATTGGATGTAAGATGGTCAGTGCTTTTTTTCTGTTTCAGAAGCAGATTTGGACTACATATGGTCCATATGTGTAGGAAACACACATCTTTTCTTCTGGGCACACTCAGATTTCATGCTGTATTAGAGACTGTAGAAAGCAAGAGTGAGTTTCTCGCTCTAAAGCAGAGTGTGATCCATGGATGAGAACTATGCTGTGTGTTTGCCTTCAGAAATGGACTTAAATCCCAGGCTCTGTGTATTCCTACAAGCAAGACTTCGTTTCAGGTAAGGGCAGTCACTTTTCAGCTCAAACGAACTACATCGTTCACTGAGCTCACACGTTTCTCATCTTAACAGACAAGCATTGGATGTTAGAGGACCAGTGCTTTGTATCAGTTTCAGAAGCAGAGTTGGACTATATAATGTCCGTATGTGTAGGAAACACCGTTCTTTTGTTCTCAGCACACTCACGTTTCCTGCTGTCTTAGAGACTCTAGAAAGCAAGAGCGTGCTTCTCGCTCTAAAACAGAGTGTGATCATGGATGAGACTATGCTGTGTGTTTCACATCAAAAATGGAGTTAAATCCCAGGCTCTGAGTCTTCCCACAAGCAAGACTTCGTTTCAGGTAAGGGCAGTCACTTTTCTGCTCAAACGAACTACATCGTTCACGAAGCTCACACGTTTCTCATCTTAACTGACAAGCATTGGATGTTAGAGGACCAGTGCTTTGTTTCAGTTTCAGAAGAAGAGATGGACTAGATATGGTCCGTATGTGTAGGAAATACCGTTCTTTTGTTCTCAGCACACTCACGTTTCCTGCTGTCTTAGAGACTTTAGAAAGCAAGAGCTTGCTTCTCGCTCTAAAGGAGAGTGTGATCAATGGATGATTACACTGCTGTGTGTTTTACTTCAGAAATGGAGTTAAATCCCATGCTCTGAGTCTTCCTACAAGCAAGACTTCAATTCAGGTAAGGGCAGTCACTTTTCTGCTCAAACGAACTACATCGTTCACGAAGCTCACACGTTTCTCATCTTAACTGACAAGCATTGGATGTTTGAGGGTCAGTGCTTTGTATCAGTTTCAGAAGCAGATTTGGACTACATATGGTCCATATGTGTAGGAAACACCAATCTTTTGTTCTGGGCACACTCACGTTTCCTGCTGTATTAGAGACTCTAGAAAGCAAGAGCGTGCTTTTCGCTCAAAACAGAGTGTGATCCATGGATGACAGTATGCTGTGTGTTTCACTTCAGAAATGGAGTTAAATCCCAGACTCTCAGTCTTCCTACAAGCAAGACTTCGCTTCAGGTAAGGGCAGTCACTTTTCTGCTCAAACGAACTACATCGTTCACGAAGCTCACACGATTCTCATCTTAATTGAGAAGCACTGGATGTTAGAGGACCAGTACTTTGTTTCAGTGTCAGAAGAAGAGTTGGACTAGATATGGTCCGAATGTGTAGGAAACACCGTTCTTTTGTTCTCAGCACACTCACGTTTCCTGCTGTCTTAGAGACTTTAGAAAGCAAGAGCGTGCTTCTCGCTCTAAAGGAGAGTGTGATCAATGGATGATTACACTGCTGTGTGTTTTACTTCATTAATGGAGTTAAATCCCATACTCTGAGTCTTCCTACAAGCAAGACTTCAATTCAGGTAAGGGAAGTCACTTATCTGCTCAAACGAACTACATCATTCACGAAGCTCACACGTTTCTCATCTTAACTGACAAGCATTGGATGTAAGATGGTCAGTGCTTTTTTTCAGTTTCAGAAGCAGATTTGGACTACATATGGTCCATATGTGTAGGAAACACACATCTTTTGTTCTGGGCACACTCAGATTTCATGCTGTATTAGAGACTGTAGAAAGCAAGAGTGAGTTTCTCGCTCTAAAGCAGAATGTGATCCATGGATGAGAACTATGCTGTGTGTTTGCCTTCAGAAATGGACTTAAATCCCAGGCTCTGTGTCTTCCTACAAGCAAGACTTCGTTTCAGGTAAGGGCAGTCACTTTTCAGCTCAAACGAACTACATCGTTCACTGAGCTCACACGTTTCTCTTCTTAACAGACAAGCATTGGATGTTAGAGGACCAGTGCTTTGTATCAGTTTCAGAAGCAGAGTTGGACTATATAATGTCCGTATGTGTAGGAAACACCGTTCTTTTGTTCTCAGCACACTCACGTTTCCTGCTGTCTTAGAGACTCTAGAAAGCAAGAGCGTGCTTCTCGCTCTAAAGCAGAGTGTGATCCATGGATGAGAACTATGCTATGTGTTTGCCTTCAGAAATGGAGTTAAATCCCAGGCTCTGAGTCTTCCTACAAGCAAGACTTCGTTTCAGGTAAGGGCAGTCAGTTTTGTGCTCAAACGAACTACATCGTTCACGAAGCTCACACGTTTCTCATCTTAACTGACAAGAATTGGATGTTAGAGGGTTAGTGCTTTGTATCAGTTTCAGAAGCAGATTTGGACTACATATGGTCCATATGTGTAGGAAACACCGATCTTTTGTTCTAGGCACACTCACGTTTCCTGCTCTCTTAGAGACTCTAGAAAGCAAGAGCGTGCTTCTCGCTCTAAAACAGAGTGTGATCATGGATGAGACTATGCTGTGTGTTTCACATCAGAAATGGAGTTAAATCCCAGGCTCTGAGTCTTCCCACAAGCAAGACTTCGTTTCAGGTAAGGGCAGTCACTTTTCTGCTCAAACGAGCTACATCGTTCAAGAAGCTCACACGTTTCTCATCTTAACTGACAAGCATTGGATGTTAGAGGACCAGTGCTTTGTTTCAGTTTCAGAAGAAGAGATGGACTAGATATGGTCCGTATGTGTAGGAAACACCGTTCTTTTGTTCTCAGCACACTCACGTTTCCTGCTGTCTTAGAGATTTTAGAAAGCAAGAGCTTGCTTCTCGCTCTAAAGGAGAGTGTGATCAATGGATGATTACACTGCTGTGTGTTTTACTTCAGAAATGGAGTTAAATCCCATGCTCTGAGTCTTCCTACAAGCAAGACTTCAATTCAGGTAAGGGCAGTCACTTTTCTGCTCAAACGAACTACATCATTCACGAAGCTCACACGTTTCTCATCTTAACTGAAAAGCATTGGATGTTAGAGGACCAGTGCTTTGTATCATTTTCAGAAGACGAGTTGGACTAGATATGGTCCTTATGTTAGGAAACACCGTTCTTTTGTTCTCAGCAAACTCACGTTTCCTGCTGTCTTAGAGACTCTAGAAAGAAGAGCATGCTTTTCGCTCAAAACAGAGTGTGATCCATGGATGACAGTATGCTGTGTGTTTCACTTCAGAAATGGAGTTAAATCCCAGACTCTGAGTCTTCCTACAAGCAAGACTTCGCTTCAGGTAAGGGCAGTCTCTTTTCTATTCAAATGAACTACATCGTTCACGAAGCTCACACGTTTCTCATCTTAATTGAGAAGCACTGGATGTTAGAGGACCAGTGCTTTGTTTCAGTGTCAGAAGAAGAGTTGGACTAGATATGGTCCGTATGTGTAGGAAACACCGTTCTTTTGTTCTCAGCACACTCACGTTTCCTGCTGTCTTAGAGACTTTAGAAAGCAAGAGCGTGCTTCTCGCTCTAAAGGAGAGTGTGATCAATGGATGATTACACTGCTGTGTGTTTTACTTCAGAAATGGAGTTAAATCCCATGCTCTGAGTCTTCCTACAAGCAAGACTTCAATTCAGGTAAGGGCAGTCACTTTTCTGCTCAAACGAACTACATCATTCATGAAGCTCACACATTTCTCATCTTAACTGACAAGCATTGGATGTAAGATGGTCAGTGCTTTGTATCAGTTTCAGAAGCAGATTTGGACTACATATGGTCCATATGTGTAGGAAACACCGATCTTTTGTTCTAGGCACACTCACGTTTCCTGCTGTCTTAGAGACTCTAGAAAGCAAGAGCGTGCTTCTCGCTCTAAAACAGAGTGTGATCATGGATGAGACTATGCTGTGTGTTTCACATCAGAAATGGAGTTAAATCCCAGGCTCTGAGTCTTCCCACAAGCAAGACTTCGTTTCAGGTAAGGGCAGTCACTTTTCTGCTCAAACGAACTACATCGTTCACGAAGCTCACACGTTTCTCATCTTAACTGACAAGCATTGGATGTTAGAGGACCAGTGCTTTGTTTCAGTTTCAGAAGAAGAGATGGACTAGATATGGTCCGTATGTGTAGGAAATACCGTTCTTTTGTCCTCAGCACACTCACGTTTCCTGCTGTCTTAGAGACTTTAGAAAGCAAGAGCTTGCTTCTCGCTCTAAAGGAGAGTGTGATCAATGGATGATTACACTGCTGTGTGTTTTACTTCAGAAATGGAGTTAAATCCCATGCTCTGAGTCTTCCTACAAGCAAGACTTCAATTCAGGTAAGGGCAGTCACTTTTCTGCTCAAATGAACTACATCGTTCACGAAGCTCACACGTTTCTCATCTTAACTGACAAGCATTGGATGTTAGAGGGTCAGTGCTTTGTATCAGTTTCAGAAGCAGATTTGGACTACATATGGTCCATATGTGTAGGAAACACCAATCTTTTGTTCTGGGCACACTCACGTTTCCTGCTGTATTAGAGACTCTAGAAAGCAAGAGCGTGCTTTTCGCTCAAAACAGAGTGTGCTCCATGCATGACAGTATGCTGTGTGTTTCACTTCAGAAATGGAGTTAAATCCCAGACTCTCAGTCTTCCTACAAGCAAGACTTCGCTTCAGGTAAGGGCAGTCACTTTTCTGCTCAAACAAACTACATCGTTCACGAAGCTCACACGTTTCTCATCTTAATTGAGAAGCACTGGATGTTAGAGGACCAGTACTTTGTTTCAGTGTCAGAAGAAGAGTTGGACTAGATATGGTCCGTATGTGTAGGAAACACCGTTCTTTTGTTCTCAGCACACTCACGTTTCCTGCTGTCTTAGAGACTTTAGAAATCAAGAGCGTGCTTCTCGCTCTAAAGGAGAGTGTGATCAATGGATGATTACACTGCTGTGTGTTTTACTTCATTAATGGAGTTAAATCCCATACTCTGAGTCTTCCTACAAGCAAGACTTCAATTCAGGTAAGGGAAGTCACTTATCTGCTCAAACGAACTACATCATTCACGAAGCTCACACGTTTCTCATCTTAACTGACAAGCATTGGATGTAAGATGGTCAGTGCTTTTTTTCAGTTTCAGAAGCAGATTTGGACTACATATGGTCCATATGTGTAGGAAACACACATCTTTTGTTCTGGGCACACTCAGATTTCATGCTGTATTAGAGACTGTAGAAAGCAAGAGTGAGTTTCTCGCTCTAAAGCAGAGTGTGATCCATGGATGAGAACTATGCTGTGTGTTTGCCTTCAGAAATGGACTTAAATCCCAGGCTCTGTGTCTTCCTACAAGCAAGACTTCGTTTCAGGTAAGGGCAGTCACTTTTCAGCTCAAACGAACTACATCGTTCACTGAGCTCACACGTTTCTCTTCTTAACAGACAAGCATTGGATGTTAGAGGACCAGTGCTTTGTATCAGTTTCAGAAGCAGAGTTGGACTATATAATGTCCGTATGTGTAGGAAACACCGTTCTTTTGTTCTCAGCACACTCACGTTTCCTGCTGTCTTAGAGACTCTAGAAAGCAAGAGCGTGCTTCTCGCTCTAAAGCAGAGTGTGATCCATGGATGAGAACTATGCTATGTGTTTGCCTTCAGAAATGGAGTTAAATCCCAGGCTCTGAGTCTTCCTACAAGCAAGACTTCGTTTCAGGTAAGGGCAGTCAGTTTTGTGCTCAAACGAACTACATCGTTCACGAAGCTCACACGTTTCTCATCTTAACTGACAAGAATTGGATGTTAGAGGGTTAGTGCTTTGTATCAGTTTCAGAAGCAGATTTGGACTACATATGGTCCATATGTGTAGGAAACACCGATCTTTTGTTCTAGGCACACTCACGTTTCCTGCTCTCTTAGAGACTCTAGAAAGCAAGAGCGTGCTTCTCGCTCTAAAACAGAGTGTGATCATGGATGAGACTATGCTGTGTGTTTCACATCAGAAATGGAGTTAAATCCCAGGCTCTGAGTCTTCCCACAAGCAAGACTTCGTTTCAGGTAAGGGCAGTCACTTTTCTGCTCAAATGAACTACATCGTTCAAGAAGCTCACACGTTTCTCATCTTAACTGACAAGCATTGGATGTTAGAGGACCAGTGCTTTGTTTCAGTTTCAGAAGAAGAGATGGACTAGATATGGTCCGTATGTGTAGGAAACACCGTTCTTTTGTTCTCAGCACACTCACGTTTCCTGCTGTCTTAGAGATTTTAGAAAGCAAGCGCTTGCTTCTCGCTCTAAAGGAGAGTGTGATCAATGGATGATTACACTGCTGTGTGTTTTACTTCAGAAATGGAGTTAAATCCCATGGTCTGAGTCTTCCTACAAGCAAGACTTCAAATCAGGTAAGGGCAGTCACTTTTCTGCTCAAACGAACTACATCGTTCACGAAGCTCACACGTTTCTCATCTTAACAGACAAGCATTGGATTTTAGAGGACCAGTGCTTTGTATCAGTTTCAGAAGCAGAGTTGGACTATATAATGTCCGTATGTGTAGGAAACACCGTTCTTTTGTTCTCAGCACACTCACGTTTCCTGCTGTCTTAGAGACTCTAGAAAGCAAGAGCGTGCTTCTCGCTCTAAAACAGAGTGTGATCATGGATGAGACTATGCTGTGTGTTTCACATCAGAAATGGAGTTAAATCCCAGGCTCTGAGTCTTCCCACAAGCAAGACTTCGTTTCAGGTAAGGGCAGTCACTTTTCTGCTCAAACGAACTACATCGTTCAAGAAGCTCACACGTTTCTCATCTTAACTGACAAGCATTGGATGTTAGAGGACCAGTGCTTTGTTTCAGTTTCAGAAGAAGAGATGGACTATATAATGTCCGTATGTGTAGGAAACACCGTTCTTTTGTTCTCAGCACACTCACGTTTCCTGCTGTCTTAGAGACTTTAGAAAGCAAGAGCTTGCTTCTCGCTCTAAAGGAGAGTGTGATCAATGGATGATTACACTGCTGTGTGTTTTACTTCAGAAATGGAGTTAAATCCCATGCTTTGAGTCTTCCTATAAGCAAGACTTCAATTCAGGTAAGGGCAGTCACTTTTCTGCTCAAACGAACTACATCGTTCATGAAGCTCATACGTTTCTCATCTTAACAGACAAGCATTGGATTTTAGAGGACCAGTGCTTTGTATCAGTTTCAGAAGCAGAGTTGGACTATATAATGTCTGTATGTGTAGGAAACACCGTTCTTTTGTTCTCAGCACACTCACGTTTCCTGCTGTCTTAGAGACTTTAGAAAGCAAGAGCGTGCTTCTCGCTCTAAAGGAGAGTGTGATCAATGGATGATTACACTGCTGTGTGTTTTACTTCAGAAATGGAGTTAAATCCCATGCTCTGAGTCTTCCTACAAGCAAGACTTCAATTTAGGTAAGGGCAGTCACTTTTCTGCTCAAACGAACTACATCGTTCACGAAGCTCACACGTTTCTCATCTTAACTGACAAGCATTGGATGTTAGAGGGTCAGTGCTTTGTATCAGTTTCAGAAGCAGATTTGGACTACATATGGTCCATATGTTTAGGAAACACCAATCTTTTGTTCTGGGCACACTCACGTTTCCTGCTGTATTAGAGACTCTAGAAAGCAAGAGCGTGCTTTTCGCTCAAAACAGAGTGTGATCCATGGATGACAGTATGCTGTGTGTTTCACTTCAGAAATGGAGTTAAATCCCAGACTCTCAGTCTTCCTACAAGCAAGAATTCGCTTCAGGTAAGGGCAGTCACTTTTCTGCTCAAACGAACTACATCGTTCACGAAGCTCACACGTTTCTCATCTTAATTGAGAAGCACTGGATGTTAGAGGACCAGTACTTTGTTTCAGTGTCAGAAGAAGAGTTGGACTAGATATGGTCCGTATGTGTAGGAAACACCGTTCTTTTGTTCTCAGCACACTCACGTTTCATGCTGTCTTAGAGACTTTAGAAAGCAAGAGCGTGCTTCTCGCTCTAAAGGAGAGTGTGATCAATGGATGATTACACTGCTGTGTCTTTTACTTCAGAAATGGAGTTAAATCCCATACTCTGAGTCTTCCTACAAGCAAGACTTCAATTCAGGTAAGGGCAGTCACTTTTCTGCTCAAACGAACTACATCATTCACGAAGCTCACACGTTTTTCATCTTAACAGACAAGCATTGGATGTTAGAGGACCAGTGCTTTGTATCAGTTTCAGAAGCAGAGTTGGACTATATAATGTCCGTATGTGTAGCAAACACCGTTCTTTTTTTCTCAGCACACTCACGTTTCCTGCTGTCTTAGAGAATCTAGAAAGCAAGAGCGTGCTTCTCGCTCTAAAGCAGAGTGTGATCCATGGATGAGAACTATGCTATGTGTTTGCCTTCAGAAATGGAGTTAAATCCCAGGCTCTGAGTCTTCCTACAAGCAAGACTTCGTTTCAGGTAAGGGCAGTCAGTTTTGTGCTCAAACGAACTACATCGTTCACGAAGCTCACACGTTTCTCATCTTAACTGACAAGAATTGGATGTTAGAGGGTTAGTGCTTTGTATCAGTTTCAGAAGCAGATTTGGACTACATATGGTCCATATGTGTAGGAAACGCCGATCTTTTGTTCTAGGCACACTCACGTTTCCTGCTCTCTTAGAGACTCTAGAAAGCAAGAGCGTGCTTCTCGCTCGAAAACAGAGTGTGATCATGGATGAGACTATGCTGTGTGTTTCACATCAGAAATGGAGTTAAATCCCAGGCTCTGAGTCTTCCCACAAGCAAGAAACTCGTTTCAGGTAAGGGCAGTCACTTTTCTGCTCAAACGAACTACATCGTTCAAGAAGCTCACACGTTTCTCATCTTAACTGACAAGCATTGGATGTTAGAGGACCAGTGCTTTGTATCAGTTTCAGAAGCAGAGTTGGACTATATAATGTCCGTATGTGTAGCAAACACCGTTCTTTTTTTCTCAGCACACTCACGTTTCCTGCTGTCTTAGAGAATCTAGAAAGCAAGAGCGTGCTTCTCGCTCTAAAGCAGAGTGTGATCCATGGATGAGAACTATGCTATGTGTTTGCCTTCAGAAATGGAGTTAAATCCCATGCTCTGAGTCTTCCTACAAGCAAGACTTCAATTCAGGTAATGGGAGTCACTTTTCTGCTCAAACGAACTACATCGTTCACGAAGCTCACGCGTTTCTCATCTTAACTGACAAGCATTGGATGTTAGAGGACCAGTGCTTTGTATCAGTTTCAGAAGCAGAGTTGGACTAGATATGGTCCGTATGTGTAGGAAACCCCGTTCTTTTGTTCTCAGCAAACTCACGTTTCCTGCTGTCCTAGAGACTCTAGAAAGCAAGATCGTGCTTCTTGTTCTAAAGCAGAGTGTGATCAATGGATGGGAACACTGCTGTGTGTTTCACTTCAGAAATGGAGTTAAATCCCAGGCTCTGAGTCTTCCTACAAGCAAGACTTCGTTTCAGGTAAGGGCAGTCACTTTTCTGCTCAAAGGAACTACATCGTTCACAAAGCTCACACGTTTCTCATCTTAACTGACAAGCATTGGAAGTTAGAGGGTCAGTGCTTTGTATCAGTTTCAGAAGCAGATTTGGACTAGATATGGTCCATATGTGTAGGAAACACCGTTCTTTTGTTCTGGGCACACTCAGATTTCCTGCTGTCTTAGAGACTCTAGAAAGCTAGAGTGTGCTTCTCGCTCTAAAGCAGAGTGTGATCCATGGATGAAAACTATGCTGTGTGTTTCACTTCAGAAAAGTAGTTAAATCCCAGGCTCTATGTCTTCCTACGAGCAAGAGTTCGTTTCAGGTAAGGGCAGTCACTTTTCAGCTCAAACGAACTACATCTTTCACGGAGCTCACATGTTTCTCATCTAAACAGACAAGCATTGGATGATAGAGGACCAGTGCTTTGTATCAGTTTCAGAAGCAGAGTTGGACTAGATATGGTCCGTATGTGTAGGAAACACCGTTCTTTTGTTCTCAGCAAACTCATGTTTCCTGCTGTATTAGAGACTCTAGAAAGCAAGAGTATGCTTCTTATTCTAACGCAGAGTGTGATCAATGGATGAGAACACTGCTGTGTGTTTCACTTCAGAAATGTTGTTAAATCCCAAGCTCTGAGTCTTCCTACCAGCAGGACTTCGTTTCAGGTAAGAGCAATCAGTTTTCTGCTCAAAGGACCTACATCGTTCACGAAGCTCACACGTTTCTCATCTTAACTGACAAGCATTGGATGTTAGAGGGTCAGTGCTTTGTATCAGTTTCAGAAGCAGATTTGGACTACATGTGGTCCATATGTGTAGGAAACACCGTTCTTTTGTTCTGGGCACACTCACGTTTCCTGCTGTCTTAGAGACTCTAGAAAGCAAGAGCGGGCTTCTCACTTTAAAACAGAGTGTGATCCAGTGATGAGACTATGCTGTGTGTTTCACTTCAGAAATGGAGTTAAATCCCATGCTCTGTGTCTCCCTACAAGCAAGACTTCATTTCAGGTAAGGGCAGTCACTTTTCTGCTCAAAGGAACTACATCGTTCACAAAGCTCACAGGTTTCTCATCTTAACTGACAAGCATTGGATGTTAGAGGAACAGTGCTTTGTATCTGTTTCAGAAGCAGAGTTGGACTAGATATGGTCCCCATGTGTAGGAAACACCGTTCTTTTGTTCTCAGCACACTCACGTTTCCTGCTGTCTTAGAGACTTTAGAAAGCAAGAGCGTGCTTCTCGCTCTAAAGCAGAGTGTGATCCATGGATGAGAACACTGCTGTGTGTTTCACATCAGAAATGGAGTTAAATCCCAGGCTCTGAGTCCTCCTACAAGCAAGACTTCGTTTCAGGTAAGGGCAGTCACTTTTCTGCTCATACGAACTACATCGTTCACTGAGCTCACACGTTTCTCATCTTAACTGACAAGCATTGGAAGTTAGAGGGTCAGTGCTTTGTATCAGTTTCAGAAGCAGATTTGGACTAGATATGGTCCATATGTGTAGGAAACACTGTTGTTTTGTTCTGGGCACTCTCAGATTTCCTGCTGTCTTAGAGACTCTAGAAAGCAAGAGTGTGCTTCTCGCTCTAAAGCAGAGTGTGATCCATGGATGAAAACTATACTGTATGTTTCCCTTCAGAAATGTAGTTAAATCCCAGCCTCTTTGTCTTCCTTTAAGCAAGACTTCGTTTCAGGTAAGGGCAATCACTTTTCAGCTCAAACGAACTACATCTTTCACGGAGCTCACACTTTTCTCATCTTAACAGACAAGCATTGGATGTTAGAGGACCAGTGCTTTGTATCAGTTTCAGAAGAAGAGTTGGACTAGATATGGTCCGTATGTGTAGGAAACACCGTTCTTTTGTTCTCAGCACACTCACGTTTCCTGCTGTCTTATAGACTCTAGAAAGCAAGAGCATGCTTCTGGCTCTAAAGCAGAGTGTGATCCATGGATGAGAACTATGCTATGTGTTTGCCTTCAGAAATGGAGTTAAATCCCAGGCTGAGAGTCTTCCTACAAGCAAGACTTCGATTCAGGTAAGGGCAGTCACTTTTCTGCTCAAAGGAACTACATCGTTCACTGAGCTCACACGTTTCTCATTTTAACTGACAAGCATTGGAAGTTAGAGGGTCAGTGCTTTGTATCAGTTTCATAAGCAGAGTTGGACTAGATATGGTCCGTATGTGTAGGAAACACCGTTCTTTTGTTCTCAGCAAACTCATGTTTCCTCCTGTCTTAGAGACTCTAGAAAGCAAGAGCATGCTTCTTATTCTAACGCAGAGTGTGATAAATGGATGAGAACACTGCTATGTGTTTCACTTCAGAAATGGAGTTAAATCCCAGGCTCTGAGTCTTCCCACAAGCAAGACTTCGTTTCAGGTGAGGGCATTCACTTTTCTGCTCAAATGAACTACATTGTTCACGAAGCTCACACGTTTCTCATCTTACCTGACAAGCATTGGATGTTAGAGGACCAGTGCTTTGTATCAGTTTCAGAAGACGATTTGGACTAGATATGGTCCTTATGTGTAGGAAACACCGTTCTTTTTTTCTCAGCAAACTCACGTTTCCTGCTGTCTTAGAGACTCTAGAAAGCAAGAGCGTGCTTCTCGCTCTAAAGCAGAGTGTGATCCATGGATGAGAACTATGCTGTGTGTTTGCCTTCAGAAAAGTAGTTAAATCCCAGCCTCTATGTCTTCCTACAGGCAAGACTTCGTTTCAGGTAAGGGCAGTCACTTTTCAACTCAAACGAACTACATCTTTCACGGAGCTCACACGTTTCTCATCTTAACTGACAAGCGTTGGATGTTAGAGGACCAGTGCTTTGTATCAGTTTCAGAAGCAGAGTTCGACTACATATGGTCCATATGTGTAGGAAACACCGTTCTTTTGTTCTCAGCAAACTCACGTTTCCTGCTGTCTTAGAGACTCTAGAAAGAAGAGCATGCTTCTTGTTCAAACGCAGAGTGTGATCAATGGATGAGAACACTGCTGTGTGTTTCACTTCAGAAATGGAGTTAAATCCCAGGCTCTGAGTCTTCCGACAAGCAAGACTTCGTTTCAGGTAAGGGCAGTCACTTTTCTGCTCAAATGAACTACATCGTTCACTGAGCTCACACGTTTCTCTTCTTAACAGACAAGCATTGGATGTTAGAGGACCAGTGCTTTGTATCAGTTTCAGAAGCAGAGTTGGACTATATAATGTCCGTATGTGTAGGAAACACCGTTCTTTTGTTCTCAGCACACTCACGTTTCCTGCTGTCTTAGAGACTCTAGAAAGCAAGAGCGTGCTTCTCGCTCTAAAGCAGAGTGTGATCCATGGATGAGAACTATGCTATGTGTTTGCCTTCAGAAATGGAGTTAAATCCCAGGCTCTGAGTCTTCCTACAAGCAAGACTTCGTTTCAGGTAAGGGCAGTCAGTTTTGTGCTCAAACGAACTACATCGTTCACGAAGCTCACACGTTTCTCATCTTAACTGACAAGAATTGGATGTTAGAGGGTTAGTGCTTTGTATCAGTTTCAGAAGCAGATTTGGACTACATATGGTCCATATGTGTAGGAAACACCGATCTTTTGTTCTAGGCACACTCACGTTTCCTGCTCTCTTAGAGACTCTAGAAAGCAAGAGCGTGCTTCTCGCTCTAAAACAGAGTGTGATCATGGATGAGACTATGCTGTGTGTTTCACATCAGAAATGGAGTTAAATCCCAGGCTCTGAGTCTTCCCACAAGCAAGACTTCGTTTCAGGTAAGGGCAGTCACTTTTCTGCTCAAACGAACTACATCGTTCAAGAAGCTCACACGTTTCTCATCTTAACTGACAAGCATTGGATGTTAGAGGACCAGTGCTTTGTTTCAGTTTCAGAAGAAGAGATGGACTAGATATGGTCCGTATGTGTAGGAAACACCGTTCTTTTGTTCTCAGCACACTCACGTTTCCTGCTGTCTTAGAGATTTTAGAAAGCAAGCGCTTGCTTCTCGCTCTAAAGGAGAGTGTGATCAATGGATGATTACACTGCTGTGTGTTTTACTTCAGAAATGGAGTTAAATCCCATGCTCTGAGTCTTCCTACAAGCAAGACTTCAAATCAGGTAAGGGCAGTCACTTTTCTGCTCAAACGAACTACATCGTTCACGAAGCTCACACGTTTCTCATCTTAACAGACAAGCATTGGATTTTAGAGGACCAGTGCTTTGTATCAGTTTCAGAAGCAGAGTTGGGCTATATAATGTCCGTATGTGTAGGAAACACCGTTCTTTTGTTCTCAGCACACTCACGTTTCCTGCTGTCTTAGAGACTCTAGAAAGCAAGAGCGTGCTTCTCGCTCTAAAACAGAGTGTGATCATGGATGAGACTATGCTGTGTGTTTCACATCAGAAATGGAGTTAAATCCCAGGCTCTGAGTCTTCCCACAAGCAAGACTTCGTTTCAGGTAAGGGCAGTCACTTTTCTGCTCAAACGAACTACATCGTTCAAGAAGCTCACACGTTTCTCATCTTAACTGACAAGCATTGGATGTTAGAGGACCAGTGCTTTGTTTCAGTTTCAGAAGAAGAGATGGACTATATAATGTCCGTATGTGTAGGAAACACCGTTCTTTTGTTCTCAGCACACTCACGTTTCCTGCTGTCTTAGAGACTTTAGAAAGCAAGAGCTTGCTTCTCGCTCTAAAGGAGAGTGTGATCAATGGATGATTACACTGCTGTGTGTTTTACTTCAGAAATGGAGTTAAATCCCATGCTTTGAGTCTTCCTATAAGCAAGACTTCAATTCAGGTAAGGGCAGTCACTTTTCTGCTCAAACGAACTACATCGTTCATGAAGCTCATACGTTTCTCATCTTAACAGACAAGCATTGGATTTTAGAGGACCAGTGCTTTGTATCAGTTTCAGAAGCAGAGTTGGACTATATAATGTCTGTATGTGTAGGAAACACCGTTCTTTTGTTCTCAGCACACTCACGTTTCCTGCTGTCTTAGAGACTTTAGAAAGCAAGAGCGTGCTTCTCGCTCTAAAGGAGAGTGTGATCAATGGATGATTACACTGCTGTGTGTTTTACTTCAGAAATGGAGTTAAATCCCATGCTCTGAGTCTTCCTACAAGCAAGACTTCAATTCAGGTAAGGGCAGTCACTTTTCTGCTCAAACGAACTACATCGTTCACGAAGCTCACACGTTTCTCATCTTAACTGACAAGCATTGGATGTTAGAGGGTCAGTGCTTTGTATCAGTTTCAGAAGCAGATTTGGACTACATATGGTCCATATGTTTAGGAAACACCAATCTTTTGTTCTGGGCACACTCACGTTTCCTGCTGTATTAGAGACTCTAGAAAGCAAGAGCGTGCTTTTCGCTCAAAACAGAGTGTGATCCATGGATGACAGTATGCTGTGTGTTTCACTTCAGAAATGGAGTTAAATCCCAGACTCTCAGTCTTCCTACAAGCAAGAATTCGCTTCAGGTAAGGGCAGTCACTTTTCTGCTCAAACGAACTACATCGTTCACGAAGCTCACACGTTTCTCATCTTAATTGAGAAGCACTGGATGTTAGAGGACCAGTACTTTGTTTCAGTGTCAGAAGAAGAGTTGGACTAGATATGGTCCGTATGTGTAGGAAACACCGTTCTTTTGTTCTCAGCACACTCACGTTTCATGCTGTCTTAGAGACTTTAGAAAGCAAGAGCGTGCTTCTCGCTCTAAAGGAGAGTGTGATCAATGGATGATTACACTGCTGTGTCTTTTACTTCAGAAATGGAGTTAAATCCCATACTCTGAGTCTTCCTACAAGCAAGACTTCAATTCAGGTAAGGGCAGTCACTTTTCTGCTCAAACGAACTACATCATTCACGAAGCTCACACGTTTCTCATCTTAACAGACAAGCATTGGATGTTAGAGGACCAGTGCTTTGTATCAGTTTCAGAAGCAGAGTTGGACTATATAATGTCCGTATGTGTAGCAAACACCGTTCTTTTTTTCTCAGCACACTCACGTTTCCTGCTGTCTTAGAGAATCTAGAAAGCAAGAGCGTGCTTCTCGCTCTAAAGCAGAGTGTGATCCATGGATGAGAACTATGCTATGTGTTTGCCTTCAGAAATGGAGTTAAATCCCAGGCTCTGAGTCTTCCTACAAGCAAGACTTCGTTTCAGGTAAGGGCAGTCAGTTTTGTGCTCAAACGAACTACATCGTTCACGAAGCTCACACGTTTCTCATCTTAACTGACAAGAATTGGATGTTAGAGGGTTAGTGCTTTGTATCAGTTTCAGAAGCAGATTTGGACTACATATGGTCCATATGTGTAGGAAACGCCGATCTTTTGTTCTAGGCACACTCACGTTTCCTGCTCTCTTAGAGACTCTAGAAAGCAAGAGCGTGCTTCTCGCTCGAAAACAGAGTGTGATCATGGATGAGACTATGCTGTGTGTTTCACATCAGAAATGGAGTTAAATCCCAGGCTCTGAGTCTTCCCACAAGCAAGAAACTCGTTTCAGGTAAGGGCAGTCACTTTTCTGCTCAAACGAACTACATCGTTCAAGAAGCTCACACGTTTCTCATCTTAACTGACAAGCATTGGATGTTAGAGGACCAGTGCTTTGTATCAGTTTCAGAAGCAGAGTTGGACTATATAATGTCCGTATGTGTAGCAAACACCGTTCTTTTTTTCTCAGCACACTCACGTTTCCTGCTGTCTTAGAGAATCTAGAAAGCAAGAGCGTGCTTCTCGCTCTAAAGCAGAGTGTGATCCATGGATGAGAACTATGCTATTTGTTTGCCTTCAGAAATGGAGTTAAATCCCATGCTCTGAGTCTTCCTACAAGCAAGACTTCAATTCAGGTAATGGGAGTCACTTTTCTGCTCAAACGAACTACATCGTTCATGAAGCTCATACGTTTCTCATCTTAACAGACAAGCATTGGATTTTAGAGGACCAGTGCTTTGTATCAGTTTCAGAAGCAGAGTTGGACTATATAATGTCTGTATGTGTAGGAAACACCGTTCTTTTGTTCTCAGCACACTCACGTTTCCTGCTGTCTTAGAGACTTTAGAAAGCAAGAGCGTGCTTCTCGCTCTAAAGGAGAGTGTGATCAATGGATGATTACACTGCTGTGTGTTTTACTTCAGAAATGGAGTTAAATCCCATGCTCTGAGTCTTCCTACAAGCAAGACTTCAATTCAGGTAAGGGCAGTCACTTTTCTGCTCAAACGAACTACATCGTTCACGAAGCTCACACGTTTCTCATCTTAACTGACAAGCATTGGATGTTAGAGGGTCAGTGCTTTGTATCAGTTTCAGAAGCAGATTTGGACTACATATGGTCCATATGTTTAGGAAACACCAATCTTTTGTTCTGGGCACACTCACGTTTCCTGCTGTATTAGAGACTCTAGAAAGCAAGAGCGTGCTTTTCGCTCAAAACAGAGTGTGATCCATGGATGACAGTATGCTGTGTGTTTCACTTCAGAAATGGAGTTAAATCCCAGACTCTCAGTCTTCCTACAAGCAAGAATTCGCTTCAGGTAAGGGCAGTCACTTTTCTGCTCAAACGAACTACATCGTTCACGAAGCTCACACGTTTCTCATCTTAATTGAGAAGCACTGGATGTTAGAGGACCAGTACTTTGTTTCAGTGTCAGAAGAAGAGTTGGACTAGATATGGTCCGTATGTGTAGGAAACACCGTTCTTTTGTTCTCAGCACACTCACGTTTCATGCTGTCTTAGAGACTTTAGAAAGCAAGAGCGTGCTTCTCGCTCTAAAGGAGAGTGTGATCAATGGATGATTACACTGCTGTGTCTTTTACTTCAGAAATGGAGTTAAATCCCATACTCTGAGTCTTCCTACAAGCAAGACTTCAATTCAGGTAAGGGCAGTCACTTTTCTGCTCAAACGAACTACATCATTCACGAAGCTCACACGTTTCTCATCTTAACAGACAAGCATTGGATGTTAGAGGACCAGTGCTTTGTATCAGTTTCAGAAGCAGAGTTGGACTATATAATGTCCGTATGTGTAGCAAACACCGTTCTTTTTTTCTCAGCACACTCACGTTTCCTGCTGTCTTAGAGAATCTAGAAAGCAAGAGCGTGCTTCTCGCTCTAAAGCAGAGTGTGATCCATGGATGAGAACTATGCTATGTGTTTGCCTTCAGAAATGGAGTTAAATCCCAGGCTCTGAGTCTTCCTACAAGCAAGACTTCGTTTCAGGTAAGGGCAGTCAGTTTTGTGCTCAAACGAACTACATCGTTCACGAAGCTCACACGTTTCTCATCTTAACTGACAAGAATTGGATGTTAGAGGGTTAGTGCTTTGTATTAGTTTCAGAAGCAGATTTGGACTACATATGGTCCATATGTGTAGGAAACGCCGATCTTTTGTTCTAGGCACACTCACGTTTCCTGCTCTCTTAGAGACTCTAGAAAGCAAGAGCGTGCTTCTCGCTCGAAAACAGAGTGTGATCATGGATGAGACTATGCTGTGTGTTTCACATCAGAAATGGAGTTAAATCCCAGGCTCTGAGTCTTCCCACAAGCAAGAAACTCGTTTCAGGTAAGGGCAGTCACTTTTCTGCTCAAACGAACTACATCGTTCAAGAAGCTCACACGTTTCTCATCTTAACTGACAAGCATTGGATGTTAGAGGACCAGTGCTTTGTATCAGTTTCAGAAGCAGAGTTGGACTATATAATGTCCGTATGTGTAGCAAACACCGTTCTTTTTTTCTCAGCACACTCACGTTTCCTGCTGTCTTAGAGAATCTAGAAAGCAAGAGCGTGCTTCTCGCTCTAAAGCAGAGTGTGATCCATGGATGAGAACTATGCTATTTGTTTGCCTTCAGAAATGGAGTTAAATCCCATGCTCTGAGTCTTCCTACAAGCAAGACTTCAATTCAGGTAATGGGAGTCACTTTTCTGCTCAAACGAACTACATCGTTCACGAAGCTCACGCGTTTCTCATCTTAACTGACAAGCATTGGATGTTAGAGGACCAGTGCTTTGTATCAGTTTCAGAAGCAGAGTTGGACTAGATATGGTCCGTATGTGTAGGAAACCCCGTTCTTTTGTTCTCAGCAAACTCACGTTTCCTGCTGTCCTAGAGACTCTAGAAAGCAAGATCGTGCTTCTTGTTCTAAAGCAGAGTGTGATCAATGGATGGGAACACTGCTGTGTGTTTCACTTCAGAAATGGAGTTAAATCCCAGGCTCTGAGTCTTCCTACAAGCAAGACTTCGTTTCAGGTAAGGGCAGTCACTTTTCTGCTCAAAGGAACTACATCGTTCACAAAGCTCACACGTTTCTCATCTTAACTGACAAGCATTGGAAGTTAGAGGGTCAGTGCTTTGTATCAGTTTCAGAAGCAGATTTGGACTAGATATGGTCCATATGTGTAGGAAACACCGTTCTTTTGTTCTGGGCACACTCAGATTTCCTGCTGTCTTAGAGACTCTAGAAAGCTAGAGTGTGCTTCTCGCTCTAAAGCAGAGTGTGATCCATGGATGAAAACTATGCTGTGTGTTTCACTTCAGAAAAGTAGTTAAATCCCAGGCTCTATGTCTTCCTACGAGTAAGAGTTCGTTTCAGGTAAGGGCAGTCACTTTTCAGCTCAAACGAACTACATCTTTCACGGAGCTCACATGTTTCTCATCTAAACAGACAAGCATTGGATGATAGAGGACCAGTGCTTTGTATCAGTTTCAGAAGCAGAGTTGGACTAGATATGGTCCGTATGTGTAGGAAACACCGTTCTTTTGTTCTCAGCAAACTCATGTTTCCTGCTGTATTAGAGACTCTAGAAAGCAAGAGCATGCTTCTTATTCTAACGCAGAGTGTGATCAATGGATGAGAACACTGCTGTGTGTTTCACTTCAGAAATGTTGTTAAATCCCAAGCTCTGAGTCTTCCTACCAGCAGGACTTCGTTTCAGGTAAGAGCAATCAGTTTTCTGCTCAAAGGACCTACATCGTTCACGAAGCTCACACGTTTCTCATCTTAACTGACAAGCATTGGATGTTAGAGGGTCAGTGCTTTGTATCAGTTTCAGAAGCAGATTTGGACTACATGTGGTCCATATGTGTAGGAAACACCGTTCTTTTGTTCTGGGCACACTCACGTTTCCTGCTGTCTTAGAGACTCTAGAAAGCAAGAGCGGGCTTCTCACTTTAAAACAGAGTGTGATCCAGTGATGAGACTATGCTGTGTGTTTCACTTCAGAAATGGAGTTAAATCCCATGCTCTGTGTCTCCCTACAAGCAAGACTTCATTTCAGGTAAGGGCAGTCACTTTTCTGCTCAAAGGAACTACATCGTTCACAAAGCTCACAGGTTTCTCATCTTAACTGACAAGCATTGGATGTTAGAGGAACAGTGCTTTGTATCTGTTTCAGAAGCAGAGTTGGACTAGATATGGTCCCCATGTGTAGGAAACACCGTTCTTTTGTTCTCAGCACACTCACGTTTCCTGCTGTCTTAGAGACTTTAGAAAGCAAGAGCGTGCTTCTCGCTCTAAAGCAGAGTGTGATCCATGGATGAGAACACTGCTGTGTGTTTCACATCAGAAATGGAGTTAAATCCCAGGCTCTGAGTCCTCCTACAAGCAAGACTTCGTTTCAGGTAAGGGCAGTCACTTTTCTGCTCATACGAACTACATCGTTCACTGAGCTCACACGTTTCTCATCTTAACTGACAAGCATTGGAAGTTAGAGGGTCAGTGCTTTGTATCAGTTTCAGAAGCAGATTTGGACTAGATATGGTCCATATGTGTAGGAAACACTGTTGTTTTGTTCTGGGCACTCTCAGATTTCCTGCTGTCTTAGAGACTCTAGAAAGCAAGAGTGTGCTTCTCGCTCTAAAGCAGAGTGTGATCCATGGATGAAAACTATACTGTATGTTTCCCTTCAGAAATGTAGTTAAATCCCAGGATCTTTGTCTTCCTTTAAGCAAGACTTCGTTTCAGGTAAGGGCAATCACTTTTCAGCTCAAACGAACTACATCTTTCACGGAGCTCACACTTTTCTCATCTTAACAGACAAGCATTGGATGTTAGAGGACCAGTGCTTTGTATCAGTTTCAGAAGAAGAGTTGGACTAGATATGGTCCGTATGTGTAGGAAACACCGTTCTTTTGTTCTCAGCACACTCACGTTTCCTGCTGTCTTATAGACTCTAGAAAGCAAGAGCATGCTTCTGGCTCTAAAGCAGAGTGTGATCCATGGATGAGAACTATGCTATGTGTTTGCCTTCAGAAATGGAGTTAAATCCCAGGCTGAGAGTCTTCCTACAAGCAAGACTTCGATTCAGGTAAGGGCAGTCACTTTTCTGCTCAAAGGAACTACATCGTTCACTGAGCTCACACGTTTCTCATTTTAACTGACAAGCATTGGAAGTTAGAGGGTCAGTGCTTTGTATCAGTTTCATAAGCAGAGTTGGACTAGATATGGTCCGTATGTGTAGGAAACACCGTTCTTTTGTTCTCAGCAAACTCATGTTTCCTCCTGTCTTAGAGACTCTAGAAAGCAAGAGTATGCTTCTTATTCTAACGCAGAGTGTGATAAATGGATGAGAACACTGCTGTGTGTTTCACTTCAGAAATGGAGTTAAATCCCAGGCTCTGAGTCTTCCCACAAGCAAGACTTCGTTTCAGGTGAGGGCATTCACTTTTCTGCTCAAATGAACTACATCTTTCACGGAGCTCACACGTTTCTCATCTTAACTGACAAGCGTTGGATGTTAGAGGACCAGTGCTTTGTATCAGTTTCAGAAGCAGAGTTCGACTACATATGGTCCATATGTGTAGGAAACACCGTTCTTTTGTTCTCAGCAAACTCACGTTTCCTGCTGTCTTAGAGACTCTAGAAAGAAGAGCATGCTTCTTGTTCAAACGCAGAGTGTGATCAATGGATGAGAACACTGCTGTGTGTTTCACTTCAGAAATGGAGTTAAATCCCAGGCTCTGAGTCTTCCGACAAGCAAGACTTCGTTTCAGGTAAGGGCAGTCACTTTTCTGCTCAAATGAACTACATCGTTCACTGAGCTCACACGTTTCTCATCTTAACTGACAAGCATTGGAATTTAGAGGGTCAGTGCTTTGTATCAGTTTCAGAAGCAGATTTGGACTAGATATGGTCCATATGTGTAGGAAACACCGTTCTTTTGTTCTGGGCACACTCAGATTTCCTGCTGTCTTAGAGACTCTAGAAAGCAAGAGTGTGCTTCTCGCTCTAAAGCAGAGTGTGATCCATGGATGAAAACTATGCTCTGTGTTTCCCTTCAGAAAAGTAGTTAAATCCCAGGCTCTATGTCTTCCTAAAAGCAAGACTTCGTTTCAGGTAAGGGCAGTCACTTTTCAGCTCAAACGAACTACATCTTTCACGGAGCTCACACGTTTCTCATCTTAACTGACAAGCATTGGATGTTACAGGACCAGTGCTTTGTGTCAGTTTCAGAAGAAGAGTTGGAATAGATATGGTCCGTATGTTTAGGAAACACCGTTCTTTTGTTCTCAGCACACTCATGTTTCCTTCTGTCTTAGAGAATCTAGAAAGCAAGAGCGTGCTTCTCGCTCTAAAGCAGAGTGTGAACCATGGATGAGAACTATGCTATGTGTTTGCCTTCAGAAATGGAGTTAAATGCCAGGCTCTGAGTCTTCCTACAAGCAAGACTTCGTTTCAGGTAAGGGCAGTCACTTTTCTTCTCAAAGGAACTACATCGTTAACTGAGCTCAGACGTTTCACATCTTAAATGACAAGCATTGGAAGTTAGAGGGTCAGTGCTTTGTATCAGTTTCAGAAGCAGATTTGGACTAGATATGGTCCATATATGTAGGAAATACCGTTCTTTTGTTCTGGGCACACTCAGATTTCCTGCTGTCTTAGAGACTCTAGAAAGCAAGAGTGTGCTTCTCACTCTAAAGCTGAGTGTGATCCATGGATGAAAACTATGCTGTGTGTATCCCTTCAGAAAAGTAGTTAAATCCCATGCTCTATGTCTTCTCACAAGCAAGACTTCGTTTCAGGTAAGGGCAGTCACTTTTCAGCTCAAATGAACTACATCGTTCACGAAATTCACACGTTTCTCATCTTAATTGAGAAGCGTTGGAAGTTAGAGGACCAGTGCTTTGTTTCAGTTTCAGAGGAAGAGTTGGACTAGATATGGTCCGTATGTGTAGGAAACACCGTTCTTTTGTTCTCAGCACACTCACGTTTCCTGCTGTCTTAGAGACTTTAGAAAGCAAGAGCATTCTTCTCGCTCTAAAACACAGTGTGATCAATGGATGATTACACTGTTGTGTGTTTTACTTCAGAAATGGTGTTAAATCCCATGCTCTGAGTCTTCCTACAAGCAAGACTTCAATTCAGGTAAGGGGAGTCACTTTTCTGCTCAAACGAACTACATCGTTCACGTAGCTCACACGTTTCTCATCTTAACTGACAAGCATTGGATGTTAGAGGACCAGTGCTTTGTATCAGTTTCAGAAGCAGAGTTGGACTAGATATGGTCCGTATTTGTAGGAAACACCGTTCTTTTGTTCTCAGCAAACTCTCGTTTCCTGCTGTCTTAGAGACTCTAGAAAGCAAGATCGTGCTTCTTGTTCGAAAGCAGAGTGTGATCGATGGATGAGAACACAGTTGTGTGTTTCACTTCAGAAATGGAGTTAAATCCAAGGCTCTGAGTCTTCCTACAAGCAAGACTTCGTTTCAGGTAAGGGCAGTCACTTTTCTGCTCAAACGAACTACATCTTTCACGGAGCTCACACGTTTCTCATCTTAACTGACAAGCATTGCATGTTAGAGGACCAGTGCATTCTATCAGTTTCAGCAGAAGATTTGGATTACATATAGTCCTTATGTGTAGGAAACACCGTTCTTTTGTTCTGGGCACACTCAGATTTCCTGCTGTCTTAGAGACTCTAGAAAGCAAGAGCATGCTTCTTGTTCTAACGCAGAGTGTGATCAATGGATGAGAACTATGCTGTGTGTTTGCCTTCAGAAATGGGGTTATATCCCAGGCTCTGAGTCTTCCTACAAGCAAGACTTCGTTTCAAGTAAGGGCAGTCACTTTTCTGCTCAAAGGAACTACATCGTTCACTGAGCTCACACGTTTCTCATCTTAAATGACAAGCATTGGAAGTTAGAGGGTCAGTGCTTTATATCAGTTTCAGAAGCAGATTTGGACTAGATATGGTCCATATGTGTAGGAAACACCATTGTTTTGTTCTGGGCACACTCAGATTTCCTGCTGTCTTAGAGACTCTAGAAAGGAAGAGTGTGCTTCTCGCTCTAAAGCAGAGTGTGATCCATGGTTGAAAACTATGCTGTGTGTTTCCCTTCAGAAAAGTAGTTAAATCCCAGGCTCTATGTCTTCCTACAAGCAAGACTTCGTTTCAGTTAAGGGCAGTCACTTTTCAGCTCTAACGAACTACATCTTTCACGGAGCTCACACGTTTCTCATCTTAACAGACAAGCATTGGATGTTAGAGGACCAGTGCTTTGTATCAGTTTCAGAAGCAGAGTTCGACTAGATATGGTCTGTATGTGTAGGAAACACCGTTCTTTTGTTCTCAGCAAACTCATATTTCCTGCTGTATTAGAGACTCTAGAAAGCAAGAGCATGCTTCTTATTCTAACGCAGAGTGTGATCAATGGATGAGAACACTGCTGTGTGTTTCACTTCAGAAATGGAGTTAAATCCCAATCTCTGAGTCTTCCTACCAGCAAGACTTCGTTTCAGGTAAAGCAGTCAGTTTTCTGCTCAAAGTCCTACATCGTACACGAAGCTCACACGTTTCTCATCTTAACTGACAAGCATTGGATGTTAGAGGGTCAGTGCTTTGTATCAGTTTCAGAAGCAGATTTGGACTACATATGGTCCATATGTGTAGGAAACACCGTTCTTTTGTTCTGGGCACACTCACGTTTCCTGCTGTCTTAGAGATTCTAGAAAGCAAGAGCGTGTTTCTCGCTTTAAAACAGAGTGTGATCCATGGATGAGACTATGCTGTGTGTTTCACATCAGAAATGGAGTTAAATCCCATGTTCTGTGTCTCCCTACAAGCAAGATTTCGTTTCAGGTAAGGGCAGTCACTATTCTGCTCAAAGGAACTACATCATTCACGAAGCTCACATGTTTCTCATCTTAACTGACAAGCATTGGATGTTAGAGGAACAGTGCTTTGTATCTGTTTCAGAAGCAGAGTTGGACTAGATATGGTCCCTATGTGTAGGAAACACCGTTCTTTTGTTCTCAGCACACTCACGTTTCCTGCTGTCTTAGAGACTTTAGAAAGCAAGAGCGTGCTTCTCGCTCTAAAGCTGAGTGTGATCCATGGATGAGAACACTGCTGTGTGTTTCACATCAGAAATGGAGTTAAATCCCAGGCATTGAGTCTTCCTACAAGCAAGACTTCGTTTCAGGTAAGGGCAGTCACTTTTCTGCTCAAATGAACTACATCTTTCATGGAGCTCACACGTTTCTCATCTTAACTGACAAGCATTGGATGTTAGAGGACCAGTGCATTCTATCAGTTTCAGAAGAAGATTTGGATTACATATAGTCCTTATGTGTAGGAAACACCGTTCTTTTGTTCTGGGCACACTCAGATTTCCTGCTGTCTTAGAGACTCTAGAAAGCAAGAGCATGCTTCTCGATTTAAAACAGAGTGTGATCCATGGATGAGACTATGCTGTGTGTTTCACTTCAGAAATGGAGTTAAATCCCATGCTCTGTGTCTCCCTACAAGCAGGACTTCGTTTCAGGTAAGGGCAGTCACTTTTCTGCTCAAAGGAACTGCATCGTTCACTGAGCTCACACGTTTCTCATCTTAACTGACCAGCATTGGAAGTTAGAGGGTCAGTGCTTTGTATCAGTTTCAGAAGCAGATTTGGACTAGATATGGTCCATATGTGTTGGAAACACCATTGTTTTGTTCTGGGCACACTCAGATTTCCTGCTGTCTTTAGAGACTCTAGAAAGCAAGAGTGTGTTTCTCGCTCTAAAGCAGAGTGTGCTCCATGGATGAGAACACTGCTGTGTGTTTCACATCAGAAATGGAGTTAAATCCCAGGCTCTCAGTCTTCTAAAAGGAAGACTTCGTTTCAGGTAAGGGCAGTCACTTTTCAGCTCAAACGAACTACATCTTTCACGGAGCTCACACGTTTCTCATCTTAACTGACAAGCATTGGATGTTACAGGACCAGTGCTTTGTGTCAGTTTCAGAAGAAGAGTTGGAATAGATATGGTCCGTATGTGTAGGAAACACCGTTCTTTTGTTCTCAGCACACTCATGTTTCCTTCTGTCTTAGAGAATCTAGAAAGCAAGAGCATGCTTCTCGCTCTAAAGCAGAGTGTGAACCATGGATGAGAACTATGCTTTGTGTTTGCCTTCAGAAATGGAGTTAAATGCCAGGCTCTGAGTCTTCCTACAAGCAAGACTTCGTTTCAGGTAAGGGCAGTCACTTTTCTTCTCAAACGAACTACATCGTTAACTGAGCTCAGACGTTTCACATATTAACTGACAAGCATTAGATGTTAGAGGACCAGTGCATTCTATCAGTTTCAGAAGAAGATTTGGATTACATATCGTCCTTATGTGTAGGAAACACCGTTCTTTTGTTCTGGGCACACTCAGATTTCCTGCTGTCTTAGAGACTCTAGAAAGCAAGAGCATGCTTCTTGTTCTAACGCAGAGTGTGATCAATGGATGAGAACACTGCTGTGTGTTTCACTTCAGAAATGGAGTTAAATCCCAGGCTCTGAGTCTTCCTACAAGCAAGACTTCGTTTCAGGTAAGGGCAGTCAGTTTTCTGTCAAACGAACTACATCGTTCACGAAGCTCACACCTTTCTCATCTTAACTGACAAGCATTGGATGTTAGATGACCAGTGCTTTGTATCACTTTCAGAAGCAGGGTTGGACTAGATATGGTCCGCATGTGTAGGAAACCCTGTTCTTTTGTTCTCAGCACACTCACGTTTCCTGCTGTCTTAGAGACTCTAGAAAACAAGAGCGTGCTTCTTTCTAAAGCAGAGTGTGATCCATGGATGAGAACTATGCTGTGTGTTTGCCTTCAGAAATGGAGTTAAATCCCAGGCTCTGAGTCTTCCTACAAGCAAGACTTCATTTCAAGTAAGGGCAGTCACTTTTCTGCTCAAAGGAACTACATCGTTCACTGAGCTCACACGTTTCTCATCTTAAATGACAAGCATTGGAAGTTAGAGGGTCAGTGCTTTGTATCAGTTTCAGAAGCAGATTTGGACTAGATATGGTCCATATGTGTAGGAAACAACGTTCTTTTGTTCTGGGCACACTCAGATTTCCTGCTTTCTTAGAGACTCTAGAAAGCAAGAGCGTGCTTCTCGCTCTAAAGCAGAGTGTGATCCATGGTTGAAAACTACGCTGTGTGTTTCCCTTCAGAAAAGTAGTTAAATCCAGGCTCTATGTCTTCCTACAAGCAAGACTTCGTTTCAGTTAAGGGCAGTCACTTTTCAGCTCTAACGAACTACATCTTTCACGGAGCTCACACGTTTCTCATCTTAACAGACAAGCATTGGATGTTAGAGGACCAGTGCTTTGTATCAGTTTCAGAAGCAGAGTTCGACTAGATATGGTCCGTATGTGTAGGAAACACCGTTCTTTTGTTCTCAGCAAACTCATATTTCCTGCTGTATTAGAGACTCTAGAAAGCAAGAGCATGCTTCCTATTCTAACGCAGAGTGTGATCAATGGATGAGAACACTGCTGTGTGTTTCACTTCAGAAATGGAGTTAAATCCCAAGCTCTGAGTCTTCCTACAAGCAAGACTTCGTTTCAGGTAAGAGCAGTCAGTTTTCTGCTCAAAGGACCTACATCGTTCACGAAGCTCACACGTTTCTCATCTTAACTGACAAGCATTGGATGTTAGAGGGTCAGAGCTTTGTATCAGTTTCAGAAGCAGATTTGGACTACATATGGTCCATATGTGTAGGAAACACCGTTCTTTTGTTCTGGGCACACTCACGTTTCCTGCTGTCTTAGAGACTCTAGAAAGCAAGAGCGTGCTTCTCGCTTTAAAACAGAGTGTGATCCATGGATGAGACTATGCTGTGTGTTTCACTTCAGAAATGGAGTTAAATCCCATGCTCTGTGTCTCCCTACAAGCAAGACTTCGTTTCAGGTAAGGGCAGTCACTTTTCTTCTCAAAGGAACTGCATCGTTCACTGAGCTCACACGTTTCTCATCTTAACTGACCAGCATTGGAAGTTAGAGGGTCAGTGCTTTGTATCAGTTTCAGAAGCAGATTTGGACTAGATATGGTCCATATGTGTTGGAAACACCATTGTTTTGTTCTGGGCACAATCAGATTTCCTGCTGTCTTTAGAGACTCTAGAAAGCAAGAGTGTGTTTCTCGCTCTAAAGCAGAGTGTGCTCCATGGATGAGAACACTGCTGTGTGTTTCACATCAGAAATGGAGTTAAATCCCAGGCTCTCAGTCTTCCTAAAAGGAAGACTTCGTTTCAGGTAAGGGCAGTCACTTTTCAGCTCAAACGAACTACATCTTTCACGGAGCTCACACGTTTCTCATCTTAACTGACAAGCATTGGATGTTAGAGGACCAGTGCATTCTATCAGTTTCAGAAGAAGATTTGGATTACATATAGTCCTTATGTGTAGGAAACACCGTTCTTTTGTTCTGGGCACACTCAGATTTCCTGCTGTCTTAGAGACTCTAGAAAGCAAGAGCATGCTTCTTGTTCTAACGCAGAGTGTGATCAATGGATGAGAACACTGCTGTGTGTTTCACTTCAGAAATGGAGTTAAATCCCAGGCTCTGAGTCTTCCTACAAGCAAGACTTCGTTTCAGGTAAGGGCAGTCAGTTTTCTGCTCAAACGAACTACATCGTTCACGAAGCTCACACCTTGCTCATCTTAACTGACAAGCATTGGATGTTAGATGACCAGTGCTTTGTATCACTTTCAGAAGCAGGGTTGGACTAGATATGGTCCGCATGTGTAGGAAACCCCGTTCTTTGTTCTCAGCACACTCACGTTTCCTGCTGCCTTAGAGACTCTAGAAAACAAGAGCGTGCTTCTTTCTAAAGCAGAGTGTGATCCATGGATGAGAACTATGCTGTGTGTTTGCCTTCAGAAATGGAGTTAAATGCCAGGCTCTGAGTCTTCCTACAAGCAAGACTTCATTTCAAGTAAGGGCAGTCACTTTTCTGCTCAAAGGAACTACATCGTTCACTGAGCTCACACGTTTCTCATCTTAACTGACAAGCATTGGAAGTTAGAGGGTCAGTGCTTTGTATCAGTTTCAGAAGCAGATTTGGACTAGATATGGTACATATGTGTAGGAAACAACGTTCGTTTGTTCTGGGCACACTCAGATTTCCTGCTGTCTTAGAGACTCTAGAAAGCAAGAGTGTGCTTCTCACTCTAAAGCACAGTGTGATCCATGGTTGAAAACTATGCTGTGTGTTTCCCTTCAGAAAAGTAGTTAAATCCAGGCTCTATGTCTTCCTACAAGCAAGACTTCGTTTCAGTTAAGGGCAGTCACTTTTCAGCTCTAACGAACTACATCTTTCACGGAGCTCACACGTTTCTCATCTTAACAGACAAGCATTGGATGTTAGAGGACCAGTGCTTTGTATCAGTTTCAGAAGCAGAGTTCGAATAGATATGGTCCGTACGTGTAGGAAACACCGTTCTTTTGTTCTCAGCAAACTCATATTTCCTGCTGTATTAGAGACTCTAGAAAGCAAGAGCATGCTTCTCGCTCTAAAGCAGAGTGTGATCAATGGATGAGAACACTGCTGTGTGTTTTACTTCAGAAATGGAGTTAAATCCCATGCTCTGAGTCTTCCTACCAGCAAGACTTCGTTTCAGGTAAGAGCAGTCAGTTTTCTGCTCAAAGGACCTACATCGTTCACGAAATTCATATGTTTCTCATCTTAATTGAGAAGCATTGGATGTTAGAGGACCAGTGCTTTGTATCAGTTTCAGAAGCAGAGTTGGGCTAGATATGGTCCGTATGTGTAGGAAACCCCGTTCTTTTGTTCTCAGCAAACTCACGTTTCCTGCTGTCTTAGAGACTCTAGAAAGCAAGAGCATGCTTCCTATTCTAACGCAGAGTGTGATCAATGGATGAGAACACTGCTGTGTGTTTCACTTCAGAAATGGAGTTAAATCCCAAGCTCTGAGTCTTCCTACCAGCAAGACTTCGTTTCAGGTAAGAGCAGTCAGTTTTCTGCTCAAAGGACCTACATCGTTCACGAAGCTCACACGTTTCCCATCTTAACTGACAAGCATTGGAAGTTAGAGGGTCAGTGCTTTGTATCAGTTTCAGAAGCAGATTTGGACTACATATGGTCCATATGTGTAGGAAACACCGTTCTTTTGTTCTGGGCACACTCACGTTTCCTGCTGTCTTAGAGACTCTAGAAAGCAAGAGCGTGCTTCTCGCTTTAAAACAGAGTGTGATCCATGGATGAGACTATGCTGTGTGTTTCACTTCAGAAATGGAGTTAAATCCCATGCTCTGTGTCTCCCTACAAGCAAGACTTCGTTTCAGGTAAGGGCAGTCACTTTTCTGCTCAAAGGAACTGCATCGTTCACTGAGCTCACACGTTTCTCATCTTAACTGACCAGCATTGGAAGTTAGAGGGTCAGTGCTTTGTATCAGTTTCAGAAGCAGATTTGGACTAGATATGGTCCATATGTGTAGGAAACACCATTGTTTTGTTCTGGGCACAATCAGATTTCCTGCTGTCTTTAGAGACTCTAGAAAGCAAGAGTGTGTTTCTCGCTCTAAAGCAGAGTGTGCTCCATGGATGAGAACACTGCTGTGTGTTTCACATCAGAAATGGAGTTAAATCCCAGGCTCTCAGTCTTCCTAAAAGGAAGACTTCGTTTCAGGTAAGGGCAGTCACTTTTCAGCTCAAACGAACTACATCTTTCACGGAGCTCACACGTTTCTCATCTTAACTGACAAGCATTGGATGTTAGAGGACCAGTGCATTCTATCAGTTTCAGAAGAAGATTTGGATTACATATAGTCCTTATGTGTAGGAAACACCGTTCTTTTGTTCTGGGCACACTCAGATTTCCTGCTGTCTTAGAGACTCTAGAAAGCAAGAGCATGCTTCTTGTTCTAACGCAGAGTGTGATCAATGGATGAGAACACTGCTGTGTGTTTCACTTCAGAAATGGAGTTAAATCCCAGGCTCTGAGTCTTCCTACAAGCAAGACTTCGTTTCAGGTAAGGGCAGTCAGTTTTCTGCTCAAACGAACTACATCGTTCACGAAGCTCACACCTTGCTCATCTTAACTGACAAGCATTGGATGTTAGATGACCAGTGCTTTGTATCACTTTCAGAAGCAGGGTTGGACTAGATATGGTCCGCATGTGTAGGAAACCCTGTTCTTTTGTTCTCAGCACACTCACGTTTCCTGCTGTCTTAGAGACTCTAGAAAACAAGAGCGTGCTTCTTTCTAAAGCAGAGTGTGATCCATGGATGAGAACTATGCTGTGTGTTTGCCTTCAGAAATGGAGTTAAATCCCAGGCTCTGAGTCTTCCTACAAGCAAGACTTCATTTCACGTAAGGGCAGTCACTTTTCTGCTCAAAGGAACTACATCGTTCACTGAGCTCACACGTTTCTCATCTTAAATGACAAGCATTGGAAGTTAGAGGGTCAGTGCTTTGTATCAGTTTCAGAAGCAGATTTGGACTAGATATGGTCCATATGTGTAGGAAACAACGTTCTTTTGTTCTGGGCACACTCAGATTTCCTGCTTTCTTAGAGACTCTAGAAAGCAAGAGCGTGCTTCTCGCTCTAAAGCAGAGTGTGATCCATGGTTGAAAACTACGCTGTGTGTTTCCCTTCAGAAAAGTCGTTAAATCCAGGCTCTATGTCTTCCTACAAGCAAGACTTCGTTTCAGTTAAGGGCAGTCACTTTTCAGCTCTAACGAACTACATCTTTCACGGAGCTCACACGTTTCTCATCTTAACAGACAAGCATTGGATGTTAGAGGACCAGTGCTTTGTATCAGTTTCAGAAGCAGAGTTCGACTAGATATGGTCCGTATGTGTAGGAAACACCGTTCTTTTGTTCTCAGCAAACTCATATTTCCTGCTGTATTAGAGACTCTAGAAAGCAAGAGCATGCTTCCTATTCTAACGCAGAGTGTGATCAATGGATGAGAACACTGCTGTGTGTTTCACTTCAGAAATGGAGTTAAATCCCAAGCTCTGAGTCTTCCTACAAGCAAGACTTCGTTTCAGGTAAGAGCAGTCAGTTTTCTGCTCAAAGGACCTACATCGTTCACGAAGCTCACACGTTTCTCATCTTAACTGACAAGCATTGGATGTTAGAGGGTCAGAGCTTTGTATCAGTTTCAGAAGCAGATTTGGACTACATATGGTCCATATGTGTAGGAAACACCGTTCTTTTGTTCTGGGCACACTCACGTTTCCTGCTGTCTTAGAGACTCTAGAAAGCAAGAGCGTGCTTCTCGCTTTAAAACAGAGTGTGATCCATGGATGAGACTATGCTGTGTGTTTCACTTCAGAAATGGAGTTAAATCCCATGCTCTGTGTCTCCCTACAAGCAAGACTTCGTTTCAGGTAAGGGCAGTCACTTTTCTGCTCAAAGGAACTGCATCGTTCACTGAGCTCACACGTTTCTCATCTTAACTGACCAGCATTGGAAGTTAGAGGGTCAGTGCTTTGTATCAGTTTCAGAAGCAGATTTGGACTAGATATGGTCCATATGTGTTGGAAACACCATTGTTTTGTTCTGGGCACAATCAGATTTCCTGCTGTCTTTAGAGACTCTAGAAAGCAAGAGTGTGTTTCTCGCTCTAAAGCAGAGTGTGCTCCATGGATGAGAACACTGCTGTGTGTTTCACATCAGAAATGGAGTTAAATCCCAGGCTCTCAGTCTTCCTAAAAGGAAGACTTCGTTTCAGGTAAGGGCAGTCACTTTTCAGCTCAAACGAACTACATCTTTCACGGAGCTCACACGTTTCTCATCTTAACTGACAAGCATTGGATGTTAGAGGACCAGTGCATTCTATCAGTTTCAGAAGAAGATTTGGATTACATATAGTCCTTATGTGTAGGAAACACCGTTCTTTTGTTCTGGGCACACTCAGATTTCCTGCTGTCTTAGAGACTCTAGAAAGCAAGAGCATGCTTCTTGTTCTAACGCAGAGTGTGATCAATGGATGAGAACACTGCTGTGTGTTTCACTTCAGAAATGGAGTTAAATCCCAGGCTCTGAGTCTTCCTACAAGCAAGACTTCGTTTCAGGTAAGGGCAGTCAGTTTTCTGCTCAAACGAACTACATCGTTCACGAAGCTCACACCTTGCTCATCTTAACTGACAAGCATTGGATGTTAGATGACCAGTGCTTTGTATCACTTTCAGAAGCAGGGTTGGACTAGATATGGTCCGCATGTGTAGGAAACCCCGTTCTTTGTTCTCAGCACACTCACGTTTCCTGCTGCCTTAGAGACTCTAGAAAACAAGAGCGTGCTTCTTTCTAAAGCAGAGTGTGATCCATGGATGAGAACTATGCTGTGTGTTTGCCTTCAGAAATGGAGTTAAATGCCAGGCTCTGAGTCTTCCTACAAGCAAGACTTCATTTCAAGTAAGGGCAGTCACTTTTCTGCTCAAAGGAACTACATCGTTCACTGAGCTCACACGTTTCTCATCTTAACTGACAAGCATTGGAAGTTAGAGGGTCAGTGCTTTGTATCAGTTTCAGAAGCAGATTTGGACTAGATATGGTACATATGTGTAGGAAACAACGTTCGTTTGTTCTGGGCACACTCAGATTTCCTGCTGTCTTAGAGACTCTAGAAAGCAAGAGTGTGCTTCTCACTCTAAAGCACAGTGTGATCCATGGTTGAAAACTATGCTGTGTGTTTCCCTTCAGAAAAGTAGTTAAATCCAGGCTCTATGTCTTCCTACAAGCAAGACTTCGTTTCAGTTAAGGGCAGTCACTTTTCAGCTCTAACGAACTACATCTTTCACGGAGCTCACACGTTTCTCATCTTAACAGACAAGCATTGGATGTTAGAGGACCAGTGCTTTGTATCAGTTTCAGAAGCAGAGTTCGAATAGATATGGTCCGTACGTGTAGGAAACACCGTTCTTTTGTTCTCAGCAAACTCATATTTCCTGCTGTATTAGAGACTCTAGAAAGCAAGAGCATGCTTCTCGCTCTAAAGCAGAGTGTGATCAATGGATGAGAACACTGCTGTGTGTTTTACTTCAGAAATGGAGTTAAATCCCATGCTCTGAGTCTTCCTACCAGCAAGACTTCGTTTCAGGTAAGAGCAGTCAGTTTTCTGCTCAAAGGACCTACATCGTTCACGAAATTCATATGTTTCTCATCTTAATTGAGAAGCATTGGATGTTAGAGGACCAGTGCTTTGTATCAGTTTCAGAAGCAGAGTTGGGCTAGATATGGTCCGTATGTGTAGGAAACCCCGTTCTTTTGTTCTCAGCAAACTCACGTTTCCTGCTGTCTTAGAGACTCTAGAAAGCAAGAGCATGCTTCCTATTCTAACGCAGAGTGTGATCAATGGATGAGAACACTGCTGTGTGTTTCACTTCAGAAATGGAGTTAAATCCCAAGCTCTGAGTCTTCCTACCAGCAAGACTTCGTTTCAGGTAAGAGCAGTCAGTTTTCTGCTCAAAGGACCTACATCGTTCACGAAGCTCACACGTTTCCCATCTTAACTGACAAGCATTGGAAGTTAGAGGGTCAGTGCTTTGTATCAGTTTCAGAAGCAGATTTGGACTACATATGGTCCATATGTGTAGGAAACACCGTTCTTTTGTTCTGGGCACACTCACGTTTCCTGCTGTCTTAGAGACTCTAGAAAGCAAGAGCGTGCTTCTCGCTTTAAAACAGAGTGTGATCCATGGATGAGACTATGCTGTGTGTTTCACTTCAGAAATGGAGTTAAATCCCATGCTCTGTGTCTCCCTACAAGCAAGACTTCGTTTCAGGTAAGGGCAGTCACTTTTCTGCTCAAAGGAACTGCATCGTTCACTGAGCTCACACGTTTCTCATCTTAACTGACCAGCATTGGAAGTTAGAGGGTCAGTGCTTTGTATCAGTTTCAGAAGCAGATTTGGACTAGATATGGTCCATATGTGTAGGAAACACCATTGTTTTGTTCTGGGCACAATCAGATTTCCTGCTGTCTTTAGAGACTCTAGAAAGCAAGAGTGTGTTTCTCGCTCTAAAGCAGAGTGTGCTCCATGGATGAGAACACTGCTGTGTGTTTCACATCAGAAATGGAGTTAAATCCCAGGCTCTCAGTCTTCCTAAAAGGAAGACTTCGTTTCAGGTAAGGGCAGTCACTTTTCAGCTCAAACGAACTACATCTTTCACGGAGCTCACACGTTTCTCATCTTAACTGACAAGCATTGGATGTTAGAGGACCAGTGCATTCTATCAGTTTCAGAAGAAGATTTGGATTACATATAGTCCTTATGTGTAGGAAACACCGTTCTTTTGTTCTGGGCACACTCAGATTTCCTGCTGTCTTAGAGACTCTAGAAAGCAAGAGCATGCTTCTTGTTCTAACGCAGAGTGTGATCAATGGATGAGAACACTGCTGTGTGTTTCACTTCAGAAATGGAGTTAAATCCCAGGCTCTGAGTCTTCCTACAAGCAAGACTTCGTTTCAGGTAAGGGCAGTCAGTTTTCTGCTCAAACGAACTACATCGTTCACGAAGCTCACACCTTGCTCATCTTAACTGACAAGCATTGGATGTTAGATGACCAGTGCTTTGTATCACTTTCAGAAGCAGGGTTGGACTAGATATGGTCCGCATGTGTAGGAAACCCCGTTCTTTGTTCTCAGCACACTCACGTTTCCTGCTGCCTTAGAGACTCTAGAAAACAAGAGCGTGCTTCTTTCTAAAGCAGAGTGTGATCCATGGATGAGAACTATGCTGTGTGTTTGCCTTCAGAAATGGAGTTAAATCCCAGGCTCTGAGTCTTCCTACAAGCAAGACTTCATTTCAAGTAAGGGCAGTCACTTTTCTGCTCAAAGGAACTACATCGTTCACTGAGCTCACACGTTTCTCATCTTAACTGACAAGCATTGGAAGTTAGAGGGTCAGTGCTTTGTATTAGTTTCAGAAGCAGATTTGGACTAGATATGGTACATATGTGTAGGAAACAACGTTCGTTTGTTCTGGGCACACTCAGATTTCCTGCTGTCTTAGAGACTCTAGAAAGCAAGAGTGTGCTTCTCACTCTAAAGCACAGTGTGATCCATGGTTGAAAACTATGCTGTGTGTTTCCCTTCAGAAAAGTAGTTAAATCCAGGCTCTATGTCTTCCTACAAGCAAGACTTCGTTTCAGTTAAGGGCAGTCACTTTTCAGCTCTAACGAACTACATCTTTCACGGAGCTCACACGTTTCTCATCTTAACAGACAAGCATTGGATGTTAGAGGACCAGTGCTTTGTATCAGTTTCAGAAGCAGAGTTCGAATAGATATGGTCCGTACGTGTAGGAAACACCGTTCTTTTGTTCTCAGCAAACTCATATTTCCTGCTGTATTAGAGACTCTAGAAAGCAAGAGCATGCTTCTTATTCTAACGCAGAGTGTGATCAATGGATGAGAACACTGCTGTGTGTTTCACTTCAGAAATGGAGTTAAATCCCAAGCTCTGAGTCTTCCTACCAGCAAGACTTCGTTTCAGGTAAGAGCAGTCAGTTTTCTGCTCAAAGGACCTACATCGTTCACGAAATTCATATGTTTCTCATCTTAATTGAGAAGCATTGGATGTTAGAGGACCAGTGCTTTGTTTTAGTATCAGAGGAAGAGTTGGACTAGATATGGTCCGTATGTGTAGGAAACACCATTCTTTTGTTCTCAGCACACTCACGTTTCCTGCTGTCTTAGAGACTTTAGAAAGCAATAGCATGCTTCTCGCTCTAAAGCAGAGTGTGATCAATGGATGATTACACTGCTGTGTGTTTTACTTCAGAAATGGAGTTAAATCCCATGCTCTGAGTCTTCCTACAAGCAAGACTTCAATTCAGGTAAGGGGAGTCACTTTTCTGCTCAAACGAACTACATCGTTCACGAAGCTCACACGTTTCTCATCTTAACTGACAAGCATTGGATGTTAGAGGACCAGTGCTTTGTATCAGTTTCAGAAGCAGAGTTGGGCTAGATATGGTCCGTATGTGTAGGAAACCCCGTTCTTTTGTTCTCAGCAAACTCACGTTTCCTGCTGTCTTAGAGACTCTAGAAAGCAAGATCGTGCTTCTTGTTCTAAAGCAGAGTGTGATCAATGGATGGGAACACTGCTGTGTGTTTCACTTCAGAAATGGAGTTAAATCCCAGGCTCTGAGTCTTCCTACAAGCAAGACTTCGTTTCAGGTAAGGGCAGTCACTTTTCTGCTCAAACGAACTACAACGTTAACTGAGCTCACACATTTCCCATCTTAACTGACAAGCATTGGAAGTTAGAGGGTCAGTGCTTTGTATCAGTTTCAGAAGGAGATTTGGACTAGATATGGTCCATATGTGTAGGAAACACCGTTCTTTTTTTCTGGGCACACTCAGATTTCCTGCTGTCTTAGAGACTCTAGAAATCAAGAGTGTGCTTCTCGCTCTAAAGCAGAGTGTGATCCATGGATGAAAACTATGCTGTGTGTTTCCCTTCAGAAAAGTAGTTAAATCCCAGGCTCTATGTCTTCCAACAAGCAAGACTTCGTTTCAGGTAAGGGCAGTCACTTTTCAGCTCAAACGAACTACATCTTTCATGGAGCTCACACGTTTCTCATCTTAACAGACAAGCATTGGATGTTAGAGGACCAGTGCTTTGTATCAGTTTCAGAAGCAGATTTCGACTAGATATGGTCCGTATATGTAGGAAACACCCTTCTTTTGTTCTCAGCAAACTCATGTTTCCTGCTGTCTTAGAGACTCTAGAAAGCAAGAGCATGCTTCTTGTTCTAACGCAGAGTGTGATCAATGGATGAGAACACTGCTGTGTGTTTCACTTCAGAAATGGAGTTAAATCCCAGGCTCTGAGTCTTCCTATAAGCAAGACTTCGTTTCAGGTAAGGGCAGTCACTTTTGTGCTCAAACGAACTACATCGTTCACGAAGCTCACACGTTTCTCATCTTAACTGACAAGCATTGGATGTTAGAGGGTCAGAGCTTTGTATCAGTTTCAGAAGCAGATTTGGACTACATATGGTCCATATGTGTAGGAAACACCGTTCTTTTGTTCTGGGCACACTCACGTTTCCTGCTGTCTTAGAGACTCTAGAAAGCAAGAGCGTGCTTCTCGCTTTAAAACAGAGTGTGATCCATGGATGAGACTATGCTGTGTGTTTCACTTCAGAAATGGAGTTAAATCCCATGCTCTGTGTCTCCCTACAAGCAAGACTTCGTTTCAGGTAAGGGCAGTCACTTTTCTGCTCAAAGGAACTGCATCGTTCACTGAGCTCACACGTTTCTCATCTTAACTGACCAGCATTGGAAGTTAGAGGGTCAGTGCTTTGTATCAGTTTCAGAAGCAGATTTGGACTAGATATGGTCCATATGTGTAGGAAACACCATTGTTTTGTTCTGGGCACAATCAGATTTCCTGCTGTCTTTAGAGACTCTAGAAAGCAAGAGTGTGTTTCTCGCTCTAAAGCAGAGTGTGCTCCATGGATGAGAACACTGCTGTGTGTTTCACATCAGAAATGGAGTTAAATCCCAGGCTCTCAGTCTTCCTAAAAGGAAGACTTCGTTTCAGGTAAGGGCAGTCACTTTTCAGCTCAAACGAACTACATCTTTCACGGAGCTCACACGTTTCTCATCTTAACTGACAAGCATTGGATGTTAGAGGACCAGTGCATTCTATCAGTTTCAGAAGAAGATTTGGATTACATATAGTCCTTATGTGTAGGAAACACCGTTCTTTTGTTCTGGGCACACTCAGATTTCCTGCTGTCTTAGAGACTCTAGAAAGCAAGAGCATGCTTCTTGTTCTAACGCAGAGTGTGATCAATGGATGAGAACACTGCTGTGTGTTTCACTTCAGAAATGGAGTTAAATCCCAGGCTCTGAGTCTTCCTCCAAGCAAGACTTCGTTTCAGGTAAGGGCAGTCAGTTTTCTGCTCAAACGAACTACATCGTTCACGAAGCTCACACCTTGCTCATCTTAACTGACAAGCATTGGATGTTAGATGACCAGTGCTTTGTATCACTTTCAGAAGCAGGGTTGGACTAGATATGGTCCGCATGTGTAGGAAACCCCGTTCTTTGTTCTCAGCACACTCACGTTTCCTGCTGCCTTAGAGACTCTAGAAAACAAGAGCGTGCTTCTTTCTAAAGCAGAGTGTGATCCATGGATGAGAACTATGCTGTGTGTTTGCCTTCAGAAATGGAGTTAAATCCCAGGCTCTGAGTCTTCCTACAAGCAAGACTTCATTTCAAGTAAGGGCAGTCACTTTTCTGCTCAAAGGAACTACATCGTTCACTGAGCTCACACGTTTCTCATCTTAACTGACAAGCATTGGAAGTTAGAGGGTCAGTGCTTTGTATCAGTTTCAGAAGCAGATTTGGACTAGATATGGTACATATGTGTAGGAAACAACGTTCGTTTGTTCTGGGCACACTCAGATTTCCTGCTGTCTTAGAGACTCTAGAAAGCAAGAGTGTGCTTCTCACTCTAAAGCACAGTGTGATCCATGGTTGAAAACTATGCTGTGTGTTTCCCTTCAGAAAAGTAGTTAAATCCAGGCTCTATGTCTTCCTACAAGCAAGACTTCGTTTCAGTTAAGGGCAGTCACTTTTCAGCTCTAACGAACTACATCTTTCACGGAGCTCACACGTTTCTCATCTTAACAGACAAGCATTGGATGTTAGAGGACCAGTGCTTTGTATCAGTTTCAGAAGCAGATTTCGAATAGATATGGTCCGTACGTGTAGGAAACACCGTTCTTTTGTTCTCAGCAAACTCATATTTCCTGCTGTATTAGAGACTCTAGAAAGCAAGAGCATGCTTCTCGCTCTAAAGCAGAGTGTGATCAATGGATGAGAACACTGCTGTGTGTTTTACTTCAGAAATGGAGTTAAATCCCATGCTCTGAGTCTTCCTACCAGCAAGACTTCGTTTCAGGTAAGAGCAGTCAGTTTTCTGCTCAAAGGACCTACATCGTTCACGAAATTCATATGTTTCTCATCTTAATTGAGAAGCATTGGATGTTAGAGGACCAGTCCTTTGTATCAGTTTCAGAAGCAGAGTTGGGCTAGATATGGTCCGTATGTGTAGGAAACCCCGTTCTTTTGTTCTCAGCAAACTCACGTTTCCTGCTGTCTTAGAGACTCTAGAAAGCAAGAGCATGCTTCCTATTCTAACGCAGAGTGTGATCAATGGATGAGAACACTGCTGTGTGTTTCACTTCAGAAATGGAGTTAAATCCCAAGCTCTGAGTCTTCCTACCAGCAAGACTTCGTTTCAGGTAAGAGCAGTCAGTTTTCTGCTCAAAGGACCTACATCGTTCACGAAGCTCACACGTTTCCCATCTTAACTGACAAGCATTGGAAGTTAGAGGGTCAGTGCTTTGTATCAGTTTCAGAAGCAGATTTGGACTACATATGGTCCATATGTGTAGGAAACACCGTTCTTTTGTTCTGGGCACACTCACGTTTCCTGCTGTCTTAGAGACTCTAGAAAGCAAGAGCGTGCTTCTCGCTTTAAAACAGAGTGTGATCCATGGATGAGACTATGCTGTGTGTTTCACTTCAGAAATGGAGTTAAATCCCATGCTCTGTGTCTCCCTACAAGCAAGACTTCGTTTCAGGTAAGGGCAGTCACTTTTCTGCTCAAAGGAACTGCATCGTTCACTGAGCTCACACGTTTCTCATCTTAACTGACCAGCATTGGAAGTTAGAGGGTCAGTGCTTTGTATCAGTTTCAGAAGCAGATTTGGACTAGATATGGTCCATATGTGTAGGAAACACCATTGTTTTGTTCTGGGCACAATCAGATTTCCTGCTGTCTTTAGAGACTCTAGAAAGCAAGAGTGTGTTTCTCGCTCTAAAGCAGAGTGTGCTCCATGGATGAGAACACTGCTGTGTGTTTCACATCAGAAATGGAGTTAAATCCCAGGCTCTCAGTCTTCCTAAAAGGAAGACTTCGTTTCAGGTAAGGGCAGTCACTTTTCAGCTCAAACGAACTACATCTTTCACGGAGCTCACACGTTTCTCATCTTAACTGACAAGCATTGGATGTTAGAGGACCAGTGCATTCTATCAGTTTCAGAAGAAGATTTGGATTACATATAGTCCTTATGTGTAGGAAACACCGTTCTTTTGTTCTGGGCACACTCAGATTTCCTGCTGTCTTAGAGACTCTAGAAAGCAAGAGCATGCTTCTTGTTCTAACGCAGAGTGTGATCAATGGATGAGAACACTGCTGTGTGTTTCACTTCAGAAATGGAGTTAAATCCCAGGCTCTGAGTCTTCCTACAAGCAAGACTTCGTTTCAGGTAAGGGCAGTCAGTTTTCTGCTCAAACGAACTACATCGTTCACGAAGCTCACACCTTGCTCATCTTAACTGACAAGCATTGGATGTTAGATGACCAGTGCTTTGTATCACTTTCAGAAGCAGGGTTGGACTAGATATGGTCCGCATGTGTAGGAAACCCCGTTCTTTGTTCTCAGCACACTCACGTTTCCTGCTGCCTTAGAGACTCTAGAAAACAAGAGCGTGCTTCTTTCTAAAGCAGAGTGTGATCCATGGATGAGAACTATGCTGTGTGTTTGCCTTCAGAAATGGAGTTAAATCCCAGGCTCTGAGTCTTCCTACAAGCAAGACTTCATTTCAAGTAAGGGCAGTCACTTTTCTGCTCAAAGGAACTACATCGTTCACTGAGCTCACACGTTTCTCATCTTAACTGACAAGCATTGGAAGTTAGAGGGTCAGTGCTTTGTATTAGTTTCAGAAGCAGATTTGGACTAGATATGGTACATATGTGTAGGAAACAACGTTCGTTTGTTCTGGGCACACTCAGATTTCCTGCTGTCTTAGAGACTCTAGAAAGCAAGAGTGTGCTTCTCACTCTAAAGCACAGTGTGATCCATGGTTGAAAACTATGCTGTGTGTTTCCCTTCAGAAAAGTAGTTAAATCCAGGCTCTATGTCTTCCTACAAGCAAGACTTCGTTTCAGTTAAGGGCAGTCACTTTTCAGCTCTAACGAACTACATCTTTCACGGAGCTCACACGTTTCTCATCTTAACAGACAAGCATTGGATGTTAGAGGACCAGTGCTTTGTATCAGTTTCAGAAGCAGAGTTCGAATAGATATGGTCCGTACGTGTAGGAAACACCGTTCTTTTGTTCTCAGCAAACTCATATTTCCTGCTGTATTAGAGACTCTAGAAAGCAAGAGCATGCTTCTTATTCTAACGCAGAGTGTGATCAATGGATGAGAACACTGCTGTGTGTTTCACTTCAGAAATGGAGTTAAATCCCAAGCTCTGAGTCTTCCTACCAGCAAGACTTCGTTTCAGGTAAGAGCAGTCAGTTTTCTGCTCAAAGGACCTACATCGTTCACGAAATTCATATGTTTCTCATCTTAATTGAGAAGCATTGGATGTTAGAGGACCAGTGCTTTGTTTTTGTATCAGAGGAAGAGTTGGACTAGATTTGGTCCGTATGTGTAGGAAACACCATTCTTTTGTTCTCAGCACACTCACGTTTCCTGCTGTCTTAGAGACTTTAGAAAGCAATAGCATGCTTCTCGCTCTAAAGCAGAGTGTGATCAATGGATGATTACACTGCTGTGTGTTTTACTTCAGAAATGGAGTTAAATCCCATGCTCTGAGTCTTCCTACAAGCAAGACTTCAATTCAGGTAAGGGGAGTCACTTTTCTGCTCAAACGAACTACATCGTTCACGAAGCTCACACGTTTCTCATCTTAACTGACAAGCATTGGATGTTAGAGGACCAGTGCTTTGTATCAGTTTCAGAAGCAGAGTTGGGCTAGATATGGTCCGTATGTGTAGGAAACCCCGTTCTTTTGTTCTCAGCAAACTCACGTTTCCTGCTGTCTTAGAGACTCTAGAAAGCAAGATCGTGCTTCTTGTTCTAAAGCAGAGTGTGATCAATGGATGGGAACACTGCTGTGTGTTTCACTTCAGAAATGGAGTTAAATCCCAGGCTCTGAGTCTTCCTACAAGCAAGACTTCGTTTCAGGTAAGGGCAGTCACTTTTCTGCTCAAACGAACTACAACGTTAACTGAGCTCACACATTTCCCATCTTAACTGACAAGCATTGGAAGTTAGAGGGTCAGTGCTTTGTATCAGTTTCAGAAGGAGATTTGGACTAGATATGGTCCATATGTGTAGGAAACACCGTTCTTTTTTTCTGGGCACACTCAGATTTCCTGCTGTCTTAGAGACTCTAGAAATCAAGAGTGTGCTTCTCGCTCTAAAGCAGAGTGTGATCCATGGATGAAAACTATGCTGTGTGTTTCCCTTCAGAAAAGTAGTTAAATCCCAGGCTCTATGTCTTCCAACAAGCAAGACTTCGTTTCAGGTAAGGGCAGTCACTTTTCAGCTCAAACGAACTACATCTTTCATGGAGCTCACACGTTTCTCATCTTAACAGACAAGCATTGGATGTTAGAGGACCAGTGCTTTGTATCAGTTTCAGAAGCAGATTTCGACTAGATATGGTCCGTATATGTAGGAAACACCCTTCTTTTGTTCTCAGCAAACTCATGTTTCCTGCTGTCTTAGAGACTCTAGAAAGCAAGAGCATGCTTCTTGTTCTAACGCAGAGTGTGATCAATGGATGAGAACACTGCTGTGTGTTTCACTTCAGAAATGGAGTTAAATCCCAGGCTCTGAGTCTTCCTATAAGCAAGACTTCGTTTCAGGTAAGGGCAGTCACTTTTGTGCTCAAACGAACTACATCGTTCACGAAGCTCACACGTTTCTCATCTTAAATGACAAGCATTGGATGTTAGAGGGTCAGTGCTTTGTGTCAGTTTCAGAAGCAGATTTGGACTACATATGGTCCATATGTGTAGGAAACACCGATCTTTTGTTCTGGGCACACTCACGTTTCCTGCTGTCTTAGAGACTCTAGAAAGCAAGAGCATGCTTCTCGCTCTAAAACAGAGTGTGATCCATGGATGAGACTATGCTGTGTGTTTCACTTCAGAAATGGAGTTAAATCCCATGCTCTATGTCTCCCTACAAGCAAGACTTCGTTTCAGGTAAGGGCCGACACTTTTCTGCTCAAAGGAACTACATCGTTCACGAAGCTCACAGGTTTCTCATCTTAACTGACAAGCATTGGATGTTAGAGGACCAGTGCTTTGTATCTGTTTCAGAAGCAGAGTTGGACTAGATATGGTCCCTATGTGTAGGAAACACCGTTCTTTTGTTCTCAGCACACTCACGTTTCCTGCTGTCTTAGAGACTTTAGAAAGCAAGAGCGTGCTTCTCGCTCTAAAGCACAGTGTGATCCATTGATGAGAACTATGCTGTGTGGTGGCCTTCAGAAATGGAGTTAAATCCCAGGCTCTGAGTCTTCCTACAAGCAAGACTTCTTTTCAGGTAAGGGCAGTCACTTTTATGCTCAAACGAACTACATCATTCACTGAGCTCACACGTTTCTCATCTTAACTGACAAGCATTGGAAGTTAGAGCGTCAGTGCTTTGTATCAGTTTCAGAAGCAGATTTGGACTAGATATGGTCCATATGTGTAGGAAACACCGTTCTTTTGTTCTGGGAACACTCAGATTTCCTGCTGTCTTAGAGACTCTAGAAAGCAAGAGTGTGCTTCTCGCCCTAAAGCAGAGTGTGATCCATGGATGAAAACTATGCTGTTTGTTTCCCTTCAGAAAAGTAGTTAAATCCCAGGCTCTATGTCTTCCTACAAGCAAGACTTCGTTTCAGGTAAGGGCAGTCACTTTTCAGCTCAATAGAACTACATCTTTCACGGAACTCACACGTTTCTCATCTTAACTTACAAGCATTGGATGTTAGAGGACCAGTGCTTTGTATCAGTTTCAGAAGAAGAGTTGGACTAGATATGGTCCATATGTGTAGGAAACACCGTTCTTTTGTTCTCAGCACACTCACGTTTCCTGCTGTCGTAGAGACTCTAGAAAGCAAGAGCGTGCTTCTCGCTCTAAAGCAGAGTGTGATCCATGGATGAGAACTATGGTATGTGTTTGCCTTCAGAAATGGAGTTAAATCCCAGGCTCTGAGTCTTCCTACAAGCAAGACTTCGTTTCAGGTAAGGGCAGTCACTTTTCTGCTCAAACGAACTACATCGTTAACTGAGCTCACACGTTTCTCATCTTAACTGACAAGCATTGGAAGTTAGAGGGTAAGTGCTTTTTATCAGTTTCAGAAGCAGATTTGGACAAGATATGGTCCATATGTGTACAAAACACCGTTCTTTTGTCCTGGGCACACTCAGATTTCCTGCTGTCTTAGAGACTCTAGAAAGCAAGAGTGTGCTTCTCGCTCTAAAGCAGAGTGTGATCCATGGATGAGAACACTGCTGTGTGTTTCCCTTCAGAAGTGGAGTTAAATCCCAGGCTCTGAGTCTTCCTACAAGCAAGACTTCGTTTCAGGTAAGGGCAGGCACTTTAATGCTCAAACGAACTACATCGTTCATGAAGCTCACACTTTTCTCATCTTAACTGACAAGCATTGGAAGTTAGAGGGTCAGTGCTTTGTATCAGTTTCAGAAGCAGATTTGGACTAGAAATGGTCCATATGTGTAGGAAACACCGTTGTTTTGTTCTGGGCACACTCAGATTTCCTGCAGTCTTAGAGACTCTAGAAAGCAAGAGCGTGCTTCTCGCTCTAAAACAGAGTGTGATCCATGGATGAGAATATGCTGTGTGTTTCACTTCAGAAATGGAGTTAAATCCCATGCTCTATGTCTCCCTACAAGCAAGACTTCGTTTCAGGTAAGGGCCGACACTTTTCTGCTCAAAGGAACTACATCGTTCACGAAGCTCACACGTTTCTCATCTTAACTGACAAGCATTGGATGTTAGAGGACCAGTGCTTTGTATCTGTTTCAGAAGCAGAGTTGGACTAGATATGGTCCTTATGTGTAGGAAACACCGTTCTTTTGTTCACAGCACACTCACGTTTCCTGCTGTCTTAGAGACTTTAGAAAGCAAGAGCGTGCTTCTCGCTCTAAAGCACAGTGTGATCCATGGATGAGAACACTGCTGTGTGTTTCACATCAGAAATGGAGTTAAATCCCAGGCTCTGAGTCTTCCTACAAGCAAGACTTCGTTTCAGGTAAGGGCAGTCACTTTAATGCTCAAACGAACTACATCGTTCAGGAAGCTCACACTTTTCTCATCTTAACTGACAAGCATTGGATGTTAGAGGACCAGTGCTTTGTATCAGTTTCAGAAGCAGATTTGGACTAGATATGGTCCATATGTGTAGGAAACACCGTTCTTTTATTCTCAGCACACTCACGTTAACTGCTCTCTTAGAGACTCTAGAAAGCAAGAGCGTGCTTCTTTCTAAAGCAGAGTGTGATCCATTGATGAGAACTATGCTGTGTGGTGGCCTTCAGAAATGGAGTTAAATCCCAGGCTCTGAGTCTTCCTACAAGCAAGACTTCGTTTCAGGTAAGGGCAGTCACTTTTATGCTCAAACGAACTACATCGTTCACTGAGCTCACAAGTTTCTCATCTTAACTGACAAGCATTGGAAGTTAGAGGGTCAGTGCTTTGTATCAGTTTCAGAAGGAGATTTGGACTAGATATGGTCCATATGTGTAGGAAACACCGTTCTTTTGTTCTGGGCACACTCAGATTTCCTGCAGTCTTAGAGACTCTAGAAAGCAAGAGTGTGCTTCTCGCCCTAAAGCAGAGTGTGATCCATGGATGAAAACTATGCTGTGTGTTTCCCTTCAGAAAAGTAGTTAAATCCCAGGCTCTATGTCTTCCTACAAGCAAGACTTCGTTTCAGGTAAGGGCAGTCACTTTTCAGCTCAATAGAACTACATCTTTCACGGAACTCACACGTTTCTCATCTTAACTGACAAGCATTGGATGTTAGAGGACCAGTGCTTTGTATCAGTTTCAGAAGAAGAGTTGGACTAGAAATGGTCCATATGTGTAGGAAACACCGTTCTTTTGTTCTCAGCACACTCACGTTTCCTGCTGTCATAGAGACTCTAGAAAGCAAGAGCGTGCTTCTTGCTCTAAAGCAGAGTGTGATCCATGGATGAGAACTATGCTATTTGTTTGCCTTCAGAAATGGAGTTAAATCCCAGGCTCTGAGTCTTCCTACAAGCAAGACTTCGTTTCAGGTAAGGGCAGTCACTTTTCTGCTCAAACGAACTACATCGTTCACGCAGCTCACACGTTTCTCATCTTAACTGACAAGCATTGGAAGTTAGAGGGTCAGTGCTTTGTATCAGTTTCAGAAGGAGATTTGGACTAGATATGGTCCATATGTGTAGGAAACACCGTTCTTTTGTTCTGGGCACACTCAGATTTCCTGCTGTCTTAGAGACTCTAGAAAGCAAGAGTGTGCTTCTCGCTCTAAAGCAGAGTGTGATCCATGGATGAAAACTATGCTGTGTGTTTCCCTTCAGAAAAGTAGTTAAATCCCAGGCTCTATGTCTTCCAACAAGCAAGACTTCGTTTCAGGTAAGGGCAGTCACTTTTCAGCTCAAACGAACTACATCTTTCATGGAGCTCACACGTTTCTCATCTTAACAGACAAGCATTGGATGTTAGAGGACCAGTGCTTTGTATCAGTTTCAGAAGCAGATTTCGACTAGATATGGTCCGTATATGTAGGAAACACCCTTCTTTTGTTCTTAGCAAACTCATGTTTCCTGCTGTCTTAGAGACTTTAGAAAGCAAGAGCTTGCTTCTCGCTCTAAAGGAAAGTGTGATCAATGGATGATTACACTGCTGTGTGTTTTACTTCAGAAATGGAGTTAAATCCCATGCTCTGAGTCTTCCTACAAGATAGACTTCAATTCAGGTAAGGGCAGTCACTTTTCTGCTCAAACGAACTACATCGTTCACGAAGCTCACACGTTTCTCATCTTAACTGAAAAGCATTGGATGTTAGAGGACCAGTGCTTTGTATCATTTTCAGAAGCAGAGTTCGACTAGATATGGTCCCTTTGTGTATGAAACACCGTTCTTTTGTTCTCAGCAAACTCACATTTCCTGCTGTCTTAGAGACTCTAGAAAGAAGAGCATGCTTCTTGTTCAAACATAGAGTGTGATCAATGGATGAGAACACTGCTGTGTGTTTCACTTCAGAAATGGAGTTAAATCCCAGGCTCTGAGTCTTCCTACAAGCAAGACTTCGTTTCAGGTAAGGGCAGTCAATTTTCTGCTCAACGAACTACATCGTTCACGAAGCTCACACGTTTCTCATCTTAACTGACAAGCATTGGATATTAGAGGGTCAGTGCTTTGTATCAGTTTCAGAAGCAGATTTGGACTACATATGGTCCATATGTGTAGGAAACACCAATCTTTTGTTCTGGGCACACTCACGTTTCCTGCTGTATTAGAGACTCTAGAAAGCAAGAGCGTGCTTTTCGCTCAAAACAGAGTGTGATCCATGGATGACAGTATGCTGTGTGTTTCACTTCAGAAATGGAGTTAAATCCCAGACTCTGAGTCTTCCTACAAGCAAGACTTCGCTTCAGGTAAGGGCAGTCACTTTTCTGCTCAAACGAACTACATCGTTCACGAAGCTCACACGTTTCTCATCTTAATTGAGAAGCACTGGATGTTAGAGGACCAGTGCTTTGTTTCAGTGTCAGAAGAAGGGTTGGACTAGATATGGTCCGTATGTGTAGGAAACACCGTTCTTTTGTTCTCAGCACACTCACGTTTCCTGCTGTCTTAGACTTTAGAAAGCAAGAGCATGCTTCTCGCTCTAAAGGAGAGTGTGATCAATGGATGATTACACTGCGGTGTGTTTTACTTCAGAAAAGGAGTTAAATCCCAGGCTCTGTGTCTTCCTACAAGCAAGACTTCGTTTCAGGTAAGGGCAGTCACTTTTCAGCTCAAATGAACTACATCGTTCACGGAGCTCACACGTTTCTCATCATAAAAGACCAGCATTGGATGTTAGAGGACCAGTGCTTTGTATCAGTTTCAGAAGCAGAGTTGGACTATATAATGTCCGTATGTGTAGGAAACACCGTTCCTTTGTTCTCAGCACACTCACGTTTCCTGCTGTCTTAGAGGCTCTAGAAAGCAAGAGCGTGCTTCTCGCTCTAAAGCAGAGTGTGATCCATGGATGAGAACTATGCTATGTGTTTGCCTTCAGAAATGGAGTTAAATCCCAGGCTCTGAGTCTTCCTACAAGCAAGACTTCAATTCAGGTAAGGGCAGTCACTTTTCTGCTCAAACGAACTACATCGTTCACGAAGCTCACACGTTTCTCATCTTAACTGACAAGCATTGGATGTTAGAGGGTCAGTGCTTTGTATCAGTTTCAGAAGCAGATTTGGACTACATATGGTCCATATGTGTAGGAAACACCAATCTTTTGTTCTGGGCACACTCACGTTTCCTGCTGTATTAGAGACTCTAGAAAGCAAGAGCGTGCTTTTCGCTCAAAACAGAGTGTGATCCATGGATGACAGTATGCTGTGTGTTTCACTTCAGAAATGGAGTTAAATCCCATACTCTCAGTCTTCCTACAAGCAAGACTTCGCTTCAGGTAAGGGCAGTCACTTTTCTGCTCAAACGAACTACATCGTTCACGAAGCTCACACGTTTCTCATCTTAATTGAGAAGCACTGGATGTTAGAGGACCAGTACTTTGTTTCAGTGTCAGAAGAAGAGTTGGACTAGATATGGTCCGTATGTGTAGGAAACACCGTTCTTTTGTTCTCAGCACACTCACGTTTCCTGCTGTCTTAGAGACTTTAGAAAGCAAGAGCGTGCTTCTCGCTCTAAAGGAGAGTGTGATCAATGGATGATTACACTGCTGTGTGTTTTACTTCATTAATGGAGTTAAATCCCATACTCTGAGTCTTCCTACAAGCAAGACTTCAATTCAGGTAAGGGAAGTCACTTATCTGCTCAAACGAACTACATCATTCACGAAGCTCACACGTTTCTCATCTTAACTGACAAGCATTGGATGTAAGATGGTCAGTGCTTTTTTTCAGTTTCAGAAGCAGATTTGGACTACATATGGTCCATATGTGTAGGAAACACACATCTTTTGTTCTGGGCACACTCAGATTTCATGCTGTATTAGAGACTGTAGAAAGCAAGAGCGAGTTTCTCGCTCTAAAGCAGAGTGTGATCCATGGATGAGAACTATGCTGTGTGTTTGCCTTCAGAAATGGACTTAAATCCCAGGCTCTGTGTCTTCCTACAAGCAAGACTTCGTTTCAGGTAAGGGCAGTCACTTTTCAGCTCAAACGAACTACATCGTTCACTGAGCTCACACGTTTCTCTTCTTAACAGACAAGCATTGGATGTTAGAGGACCAGTGCTTTGTATCAGTTTCAGAAGCAGAGTTGGACTATATAATGTCCGTATGTGTAGGAAACACCGTTCTTTTGTTCTCAGCACACTCACGTTTCCTGCTGTCTTAGAGACTCTAGAAAGCAAGAGCGTGCTTCTCGCTCTAAAGCAGAGTGTGATCCATGGATGAGAACTATGCTATGTGTTTGCCTTCAGAAATGGAGTTAAATCCCAGGCTCTGAGTCTTCCTACAAGCAAGACTTCGTTTCAGGTAAGGGCAGTCAGTTTTGTGCTCAAACGAACTACATCGTTCACGAAGCTCACACGTTTCTCATCTTAACTGACAAGAACTGGATGTTAGAGGGTTAGTGCTTTGTATCAGTTTCAGAAGCAGATTTGGACTACATATGGTCCATATGTGTAGGAAACACCGATCTTTTGTTCTAGGCACACTCACGTTTCCTGCTCTCTTAGAGACTCTAGAAAGCAAGAGCGTGCTTCTCGCTCTAAAACAGAGTGTGATCATGGATGAGACTATGCTGTGTGTTTCACATCAGAAATGGAGTTAAATCCCAGGCTCTGAGTCTTCCCACAAGCAAGACTTCGTTTCAGGTAAGGGCAGTCACTTTTCTGCTCAAATGAACTACATCGTTCAAGAAGCTCACACGTTTCTCATCTTAACTGACAAGCATTGGATGTTAGAGGACCAGTGCTTTGTTTCAGTTTCAGAAGAAGAGATGGACTAGATATGGTCCGTATGTGTAGGAAACACCGTTCTTTTGTTCTCAGCACACTCACGTTTCCTGCTGTCTTAGAGATTTTAGAAAGCAAGAGCTTGCTTCTCGCTCTAAAGGAGAGTGTGATCAATGGATGATTACACTGCTGTGTGTTTTACTTCAGAAATGGAGTTAAATCCCATGCTCTGAGTCTTCCTACAAGCAAGACTTCAATTCAGGTAAGGGCAGTCACTTTTCTGCTCAAACGAACTACATCGTTCACGAAGCTCACACGTTTCTCATCTTAACAGACAAGCATTGGATTTTAGAGGACCAGTGCTTTGTATCAGTTTCAGAAGCAGAGTTGGACTATATAATGTCCGTATGTGTAGGAAACACCGTTCTTTTGTTCTCAGCACACTCACGTTTCCTGCTGTCTTAGAGAATCTAGAAAGCAAGAGCGTGCTTCTCGCTCTAAAGCAGAGTGTGATCCATGGATGAGAACTATGCTATGTGTTTGCCTTCAGAAATGGAGTTAAATCCCAGGATCTGAGTCTTCCTACAAGCAAGACTTCGTTTCAGGTAAGGGCAGTCAGTTTTGTGCTCAAACGAACTACATCGTTCACGAAGCTCACACGTTTCTCATCTTAACTGACAAGAATTGGATGTTAGAGGGTTAGTGCTTTGTATCAGTTTCAGAAGCAGATTTGGACTACATATGGTCCATATGTGTAGGAAACACCGATCTTTTGTTCTAGGCACACTCACGTTTCCTGCTCTCTTAGAGACTCTAGAAAGCAAGAGCGTGCTTCTCGCTCTAAAACAGAGTGTGATCATGGATGAGACTATGTTGTGTGTTTCACATCAGAAATGGAGTTAAATCCCAGGCTCTGAGTCTTCCTACAAGCAAGACTTCGCTTCAGGTAAGGGCAGTCACTTTTCTGCTCAAACAAACTACATCGTTCACGAAGCTCACACGTTTCTCATCTTAATTGAGAAGCACTGGATGTTAGAGGACCAGTGCTTTGTTTCAGTGTCAGAAGAAGAGTTGGACTAGATATGGTCCGTATGTGTAGGAAACACCGTTCTTTTGTTCTCAGCACACTCACGTTTCCTGCTGTCTTAGACTTTAGAAAGCAAGAGCATGCTTCTCGCTCTAAAGGAGAGTGTGATCCATGGATGAGAACTATGCTATGTGTTTGCCTTCAGAAATGGAGTTAAATCCCAGGCTCTGAGTCTTCCTACAAGCAAGACTTCGTTTCAGGTAAGGGCAGTCAGTTTTGTGCTCAAACGAACTACATCGTTCACGAAGCTCACACGTTTCTCATCTTAACTGACAAGAACTGGATGTTAGAGGGTTAGTGCTTTGTATCAGTTTCAGAAGCAGATTTGGACTACATATGGTCCATATGTGTAGGAAACACCGATCTTTTGTTCTAGGCACACTCACGTTTCCTGCTCTCTTAGAGACTCTAGAAAGCAAGAGCGTGCTTCTCGCTCTAAAACAGAGTGTGATCATGGATGAGACTATGCTGTGTGTTTCACATCAGAAATGGAGTTAAATCCCAGGCTCTGAGTCTTCCCACAAGCAAGACTTCGTTTCAGGTAAGGGCAGTCACTTTTCTGCTCAAACGAACTACATCGTTCAAGAAGCTCACACGTTTCTCATCTTAACTGACAAGCATTGGATGTTAGAGGACCAGTGCTTTGTTTCAGTTTCAGAAGAAGAGATGGACTAGATATGGTCCGTATGTGTAGGAAACACCGTTCTTTTGTTCTCAGCACACTCACGTTTCCTGCTGTCTTAGAGATTTTAGAAAGCAAGAGCTTGCTTCTCGCTCTAAAGGAGAGTGTGATCAATGGATGATTACACTGCTGTGTGTTTTACTTCAGAAATGGAGTTAAATCCCATGCTCTGAGTCTTCCTACAAGCAAGACTTCAATTCAGTTAAGGGCAGTCACTTTTCTGCTCAAACGAACTACATCGTTCACGAAGCTCACACGTTTCTCGTCTTAACAGACAAGCATTGGATTTTAGAGGACCAGTGCTTTGTATCAGTTTCAGAAGCAGAGTTGGACTATATAATGTCCGTATGTGTAGGAAACACCGTTCTTTTGTTCTCAGCACACTCACGTTTCCTGCTGTCTTAGAGAATCTAGAAAGCAAGAGCGTGCTTCTCGCTCTAAAGCAGAGTGTGATCCATGGATGAGAACTATGCTATGTGTTTGCCTTCAGAAATGGAGTTAAATCCCAGGATCTGAGTCTTCCTACAAGCAAGACTTCGTTTCAGGTAAGGGCAGTCAGTTTTGTGCTCAAACGAACTACGTCGTTCACGAAGCTCACACGTTTCTCATCTTAACTGACAAGAATTGGATGTTAGAGGGTTAGTGCTTTGTATCAGTTTCAGAAGCAGATTTGGACTACATATGGTCCATATGTGTAGGAAACACCGATCTTTTGTTCTAGGCACACTCACGTTTCCTGCTCTCTTAGAGACTCTAGAAAGCAAGAGCGTGCTTCTCGCTCTAAAACAGAGTGTGATCATGGATGAGACTATGTTGTGTGTTTCACATCAGAAATGGAGTTAAATCCCAGGCTCTGAGTCTTCCAAGAAGCAAGACTTCGTTTCAGGTAAGGGCAGTCACTTTTCTGCTCAAACGAACTACATCGTTCAAGAAGCTCACACGTTTCTCATCTTAACTGACAAGCATTGGATGTTAGAGGACCAGTGCTTTGTTTCAGTTTCAGAAGAAGAGATGGACTAGATATGGTCCATATGTGTAGGAAACACCGTTCTTTTGTTCTCAGCACACTCACGTTTCCTGCTGTCTTAGAGACTTTAGAAAGCAAGAGCTTGCTTCTCGCTCTAAAGGAGAGTGTGATCAATGGATGATTACACTGCTGTGTGTTTTACTTCAGAAATGGAGTTAAATCCCATGCTTTGAGTCTTCCTACAAGCAAGACTTCAATTCAGGTAAGGGCAGTCAATTTTCTGCTAAAACGAACTACATCGTTCATGAAGCTCACACGTTTCTCATCTTAACAGACAAGCATTGGATTTTAGAGGACCAGTGTTTTGTATCAGTTTCAGAAGCAGAGTTGGACTATATAATGTCTGTATGTGTAGGAAACACCGTTCTTTTGTTCTCAGCACACTCACGTTTCCTGCTGTCTTAGAGAATCTAGAAAGCAAGAGCGTGCTTCTCGCTCTAAAGCAGAGTGTGATCAATGGATGAGAACTATGCTATGTGTTTGCCTTCAGAAATGGAGTTAAATCCCAGGCTCTGAGTCTTCCTACAAGCAAGACTTCGTTTAAGGTAAGGGCAGTCAGTTTTGTGCTCAAACGAACTACATCGTTCACGAAGCTCACACGTTTCTCATCTTAACTGACAAGAATTGGATGTTAGAGGGTTATTGCTTTGTATCAGTTTCAGAAGCAGATTTGGACTACATATGGTCCATATGTGTAGGAAACACCAATCTTTTGTTCTAGGCACACTCACATTTCCTGCTGTCTTAGAGACTCTAGAAAGCAAGAGCGTGCTTCTCGCTCTAAAACAGAGTGTGATCATGGATGAGACTATGCTGTGTGTTTCACATCAGAAATGGAGTTAAATCCCAGGCTCTGAGTCTTCCCACAAGCAAGACTTCGTTTCAGGTAAGGGCAGTCCCTTTTCTGCTTAAACGAACTACATCGTTCACGAAGCTCACACGTTTCTCATCTTAACTGACAAGCATTGGATGTTAGAGGAGCAGTGTTTGTTTCAGTTTCAGAAGAAGAGATGGACTAGATATGGTCCGTATGCGTAGGAAACACCGTTCTTTTGTTCTCAGCACACTCACGTTTCCTGCTGTATTAGAGACTTTAGAAAGCAAGAGCTTGCTTCTCGCTCTAAAGGAGAGTGTGATCAATGGATGATTACACTGCTGTGTGTTTTACTTCAGAAATGGAGATAAATCCCATGCTCTGAGTCTTCCTACAAGCAAGACTTCAATTCAGGTAAGGGCAGTCAATTTTCTGCTCAAACGAACTACATCGTTCACGAAGATCACACGTTTCTCATCTTAACTGAAAAGCATTGGATGTTAGAGGACCAGTGCTTTGTATCATTTTCAGAAGACGAGTTGGACTAGATATGGTCCTTATGTTAGGAAACACCGTTCTTTTGTTCTCAGCAAACTCACGTTTCCTGCTGTCTTAGAGACTCTAGAAAGCAAGAGCGTGCTTCTTTCTAAAGCAGAGTGTGACCCATGGATGAGAACTATGCTGTGTATTTCACTTTAGAAATGGAGTTAAATCCCAGGCTCTGAGTCTTCCTACAAGCAAGACTTCGTTTCAGGTAAGGGCAGTCAGTTTTCTGCTCAAAGGAACTACATCGTTCACGAAGTTCACACGTTTCTCATCTTAACTGACAAGCATTGGATGTTAGAAGGTCAGTGCTTTGTATCAGTTTCAGAAGCAGATTTGGACTACATATGGTCCATATGTGTAGGAAACACCAAATTTTTGTTCTGGGCACACTCACGTTTCCTGCTGTCTTAGAGACTCTAGAAAGAAGAGCATGCTTTTCGCTCAAAACAGAGTGTGATCCATGGATGACAGTATGCTGTGTGTTTCACTTCAGAAATGGAGTTAAATCCCAGACTCTGAGTCTTCCTACAAGCAAGACTTCGCTTCAGGTAAGGGCAGTCAGTTTTCTGCTCAAACGAACTACATCGTTCACGAAGCTCACACGTTTCTCATCTTAATTGAGAAGCACTGGATGTTAGAGGACCAGTACTTTGTTTCAGTGTCAGAAGAAGAGTTGGACTAGATATGGTCCGTATGTGTAGGAAACACCGTTCTTTTGTTCTCAGCACACTCACGTTTCCTGCTGTCTTAGAGACTTTAGAAAGCAAGAGCGTGCTTCTCGCTCTAAAGGAGAGTGTGATCAATGGATGATTACACTGCTGTGTGTTTTACTTCAGAAATGGAGTTAAATCCCATGCTCTGAGTCTTCCTACAAGCAAGACTTCAATTCAGGTAAGGGCAGTCACTTTTCTGCTCAAACGAACTACATCGTTCACGAAGCTCACACGTTTCTCATCTTAATTGAGAAGCACTGGATGTTAGAGGACCAGTACTTTGTTTCAGTGTCAGAAGAAGAGTTGGACTAGATATGGTCCGTATGTGTAGGAAACACCATTCTTTTGTTCTCAGCACACTCACGTTTCCTGCTGTCTTAGAGACTTTAGAAAGCAAGAGCGTGCTTCTCGCTCTAAAGGAGAGTGTGATCAATGGATGATTACACTGCTGTGTCTTTTACTTCAGAAATGGAGTTAAATCCCATACTCTGAGTCTTCCTACAAGCAAGACTTCAATTCAGGTAAGGGCAGTCACTTTTCTGCTCAAACGAACTACATCATTCACGAAGCTCACACGTTTCTCATCTTAACAGACAAGCATTGGATGTTAGAGGACCAGTGCTTTGTATCAGTTTCAGAAGCAGAGTTGGACTATATAATGTCCGTATGTGTAGGAAACACCGTTCTTTTTTTCTCAGCACACTCACGTTTCCTGCTGTCTTAGAGACTCTAGACAGCATGAGCGTGCTTCTCGCACTAAAGCAGAGTGTGATCCATGGATGAGAACTATGCTATGTGTTTGCCTTCAGAAATGGAGTTAAATCCCAGGCTCTGAGTCTTCCTACAAGCAAGACTTCGTTTCAGGTAAGGGCAGTCAGTTTTGTGCTCAAACGAACTACATCGTTCACGAAGCTCACACGTTTCTCATCTTAACTGACAAGCATTGGATGTTAGAGGACCAGTGCTTTGTTTCAGTTTCAGAAGAAGAGATGGACTAGATATGGTCCGTATGTATAGGAAACACCGTTCTTTTGTTCTCAGCACACTCACGTTTCCTGCTGTCTTAGAGACTTTAGAAAGCAAGAGCTTGCTTCTCGCTCTAAAGGAGAGTGTGATCAATGGATGATTACACTGCTGTGTGTTTTACTTCAGAAATGGAGATAAATCCCATACTCTGAGTCTTCCTACAAGCAAGACTTCAATTCAGGTAAGGGCAGTCACTTTTCTGCTCAAACGAACTACATCGTTCACGAAGCTCACACGTTTCTCATCTTAACTGAAAAGCATTGGATGTTAGAGGACCAGTGCTTTGTATCATTTTCAGAAGACGAGTTGGACTACATATGGTCCTTATGTTAGGAAACACCGTTCTTTTGTTCTCAGCAAACTCACGTTTCCTGCTGTCTTAGAGACTCTAGAAAGCAAGAGCGTGCTTCTTTCTAAAGCAGAGTGTGATCCATGGATGAGAACTATGCTGTGTGTTTCACTTTAGAAATGGAGTTAAATCCCAGGCTCTGAGTCTTCCTACAAGCAAGACTTCGTTTCAGGTAAGGGCAGTCAGTTTTCTGCTCAAAGGAACTACATCGTTCACGAAGCTCACACGTTTCTCATCTTAACTGACAAGCATTGGATGTTAGAGGGTCAGTGCTTTGTATCAGTTTCAGAAGCAGATTTGGACTACATATGGTCCATATGTGTAGGAAACACCAAATTTTTGTTCTGGGCACACTCACGTTTCCTGCTGTCTTAGAGACTCTAGAAAGAAGAGCATGCTTTTCGCTCAAAACAGAGTGTGATCCATGGATGACAGTATGCTGTGTGTTTCACTTCAGAAATGGAGTTAAATCCCAGACTCTGAGTCTTCCTACAAGCAAGACTTCGCTTCAGGTAAGGGCAGTCTCTTTTCTGCTCAAACGAACTACATCGTTCACGAAGCTCACACGTTTCTCATCTTAATTGAGAAGCACTGGATGTTAGAGGACCAGTGCTTTGTTTCAGTGTCAGAAGAAGAGTTGGACTAGATATGGTCCGTATGTGTAGGAAACACCGTTCTTTTGTTCTCAGCACACTCACGTTTCCTGCTGTCTTAGAGACTTTAGAAAGCAAGAGCGTGCTTCTCGCTCTAAAGGAGAGTGTGATCAATGGATGATTACACTGCTGTGTGTTTTACTTCAGAAATGGAGTTAAATCCCATGCTCTGAGTCTTCCTACAAGCAAGACTTCAATTCAGGTAAGGGCAGTCACTTTTCTGCTCAAACGAACTACATCGTTCACAAAGCTCACACGTTTCTCATCTTAACTGACAAGCATTGGATGTTAGAGGGTCAGTGCTTTGTATCAGTTTCAGAAGCAGATTTGGACTACATATGGTCCATATGTGTAGGAAACACCAATCTTTTGTTCTGGGCACACTCACGTTTCCTGCTGTATTAGAGACTCTAGAAAGCAAGAGCGTGCTTTTTGCTCAAAACAGAGTGTGATCCATGGATGACAGTATGCTGTGTGTTTCACTTCAGAAATGGAGTTAAATCCCAGACTCTCAGTCTTCCTACAAGCAAGACTTCGCTTCAGGTAAGGGCAGTCACTTTTCTGCTCAAACGAACTACATCGTTCACGAAGCTCACACGTTTCTCATCTTAATTGAGAAGCACTGGATGTTAGAGGACCAGTACTTTGTTTCAGTGTCAGAAGAAGAGTTGGACTAGATATGGTCCGTATGTGTAGGAAACACCGTTCTTTTGTTCTCAGCACACTCACGTTTCCTGCTGTCTTAGAGACTTTAGAAAGCAAGAGCGTGCTTCTCGCTCTAAAGGAGAGTGTGATCAATGGATGATTACACTGCTGTGTCTTTTACTTCAGAAATGGAGTTAAATCCCATACTCTGAGTCTTCCTACAAGCAAGACTTCAATTCAGGTAAGGGCAGTCACTTTTCTGCTCAAACGAACTACATCATTCACGAAGCTCACACGTTTCTCATCTTAACAGACAAGCATTGGATGTTAGAGGACCAGTGCTTTGTATCAGTTTCAGAAGCAGAGTTGGACTATATAATGTCCGTATGTGTAGGAAACACCGTTCTTTTTTTCTCAGCACACTCACGTTTCCTGCTGTCTTAGAGACTCTAGAAAGCATGAGCGTGCTTCTCGCTCTAAAGCAGAGTGTGATCCATGGATGAGAACTATGCTATGTGTTTGCCTTCAGAAATGGAGTTAAATCCCAGGCTCTGAGTCTTCCTACAAGCAAGACTTCGTTTCTGGTAAGGGCAGTCAGTTTTGTGCTCAAACGAACTACATCGTTCACGAAGCTCACACGTTTCTCATCTTAACTGACAAGAATTGGATGTTAGAGGGTTAGTGCTTTGTATCAGTTTCAGAAGCAGATTTGGACTACATATGGTCCATATGTGTAGGAAACACCGATCTTTTGTTCTAGGCACACTCACGTTTCCTGCTGTCTTAGAGATTCTAGAAAGCAAGAGCGTGCTTCTCGCTCTAAAACAGAGTGTGATCATGGATGAGACTATGCTGTGTGTTTCACATCAGAAATGGAGTTAAATCCCAGGCTCTGAGTCTTCCCACAAGCAAGACTTCGTTTCAGGTAAGGGCAGTCCCTTTTCTGCTCAAACGAACTACATCGTTCACGAAGCTCACACGTTTCTCATCTTAACTGACAAGCATTGGATGTTAGAGGACCAGTGCTTTGTTTCAGTTTCAGAAGAAGAGATGGACTAGATATGGTCCGTATGTATAGGAAACACCGTTCTTTTGTTCTCAGCACACTCACGTTTCCTGCTGTCTTAGAGACTTTAGAAAGCAAGAGCTTGCTTCTCGCTCTAAAGGAGAGTGTGATCAATGGATGATTACACTGCTGTGTGTTTTACTTCAGAAATGGAGATAAATCCCATACTCTGAGTCTTCCTACAAGCAAGACTTCAATTCAGGTAAGGGCAGTCACTTTTCTGCTCAAACGAACTACATCGTTCACGAAGCTCACACGTTTCTCATCTTAACTGAAAAGCATTGGATGTTAGAGGACCAGTGCTTTGTATCATTTTCAGAAGACGAGTTGGACTACATATGGTCCTTATGTTAGGAAACACCGTTCTTTTGTTCTCAGCAAACTCACGTTTCCTGCTGTCTTAGAGACTCTAGAAAGCAAGAGCGTGCTTCTTTCTAAAGCAGAGTGTGATCCATGGATGAGAACTATGCTGTGTGTTTCACTTTAGAAATGGAGTTAAATCCCAGGCTCTGAGTCTTCCTACAAGCAAGACTTCGTTTCAGGTAAGGGCAGTCAGTTTTCTGCTCAAAGGAACTACATCGTTCACGAAGCTCACACGTTTCTCATCTTAACTGACAAGCATTGGATGTTAGAGGGTCAGTGCTTTGTATCAGTTTCAGAAGCAGATTTGGACTACATATGGTCCATATGTGTAGGAAACACCAAATTTTTGTTCTGGGCACACTCACGTTTCCTGCTGTCTTAGAGACTCTAGAAAGAAGAGCATGCTTTTCGCTCAAAACAGAGTGTGATCCATGGATGACAGTATGCTGTGTGTTTCACTTCAGAAATGGAGTTAAATCCCAGACTCTGAGTCTTCCTACAAGCAAGACTTCGCTTCAGGTAAGGGCAGTCTCTTTTCTGCTCAAACGAACTACATCGTTCACGAAGCTCACACGTTTCTCATCTTAATTGAGAAGCACTGGATGTTAGAGGACCAGTGCTTTGTTTCAGTGTCAGAAGAAGAGTTGGACTAGATATGGTCCGTATGTGTAGGAAACACCGTTCTTTTGTTCTCAGCACACTCACGTTTCCTGCTGTCTTAGAGACTTTAGAAAGCAAGAGCGTGCTTCTCGCTCTAAAGGAGAGTGTGATCAATGGATGATTACACTGCTGTGTGTTTTACTTCAGAAATGGAGTTAAATCCCATGCTCTGAGTCTTCCTACAAGCAAGACTTCAATTCAGGTAAGGGCAGTCACTTTTCTGCTCAAACGAACTACATCGTTCACAAAGCTCACACGTTTCTCATCTTAACTGACAAGCATTGGATGTTAGAGGGTCAGTGCTTTGTATCAGTTTCAGAAGCAGATTTGGACTACATATGGTCCATATGTGTAGGAAACACCAATCTTTTGTTCTGGGCACACTCACGTTTCCTGCTGTATTAGAGACTCTAGAAAGCAAGAGCGTGCTTTTTGCTCAAAACAGAGTGTGATCCATGGATGACAGTATGCTGTGTGTTTCACTTCAGAAATGGAGTTAAATCCCAGACTCTCAGTCTTCCTACAAGCAAGACTTCGCTTCAGGTAAGGGCAGTCACTTTTCTGCTCAAACGAACTACATCGTTCACGAAGCTCACACGTTTCTCATCTTAATTGAGAAGCACTGGATGTTAGAGGACCAGTACTTTGTTTCAGTGTCAGAAGAAGAGTTGGACTAGATATGGTCCGTATGTGTAGGAAACACCGTTCTTTTGTTCTCAGCACACTCACGTTTCCTGCTGTCTTAGAGACTTTAGAAAGCAAGAGCGTGCTTCTCGCTCTAAAGGAGAGTGTGATCAATGGATGATTACACTGCTGTGTCTTTTACTTCAGAAATGGAGTTAAATCCCATACTCTGAGTCTTCCTACAAGCAAGACTTCAATTCAGGTAAGGGCAGTCACTTTTCTGCTCAAACGAACTACATCATTCACGAAGCTCACACGTTTCTCATCTTAACAGACAAGCATTGGATGTTAGAGGACCAGTGCTTTGTATCAGTTTCAGAAGCAGAGTTGGACTATATAATGTCCGTATGTGTAGGAAACACCGTTCTTTTTTTCTCAGCACACTCACGTTTCCTGCTGTCTTAGAGACTCTAGAAAGCATGAGCGTGCTTCTCGCTCTAAAGCAGAGTGTGATCCATGGATGAGAACTATGCTATGTGTTTGCCTTCAGAAATGGAGTTAAATCCCAGGCTCTGAGTCTTCCTACAAGCAAGACTTCGTTTCAGGTAAGGGCAGTCAGTTTTGTGCTCAAACGAACTACATCGTTCACGAAGCTCACACGTTTCTCATCTTAACTGACAAGAATTGGATGTTAGAGGGTTAGTGCTTTGTATCAGTTTCAGAAGCAGATTTGGACTACATATGGTCCATATGTGTAGGAAACACCGATCTTTTGTTCTAGGCACACTCACGTTTCCTGCTGTCTTAGAGATTCTAGAAAGCAAGAGCGTGCTTCTCGCTCTAAAACAGAGTGTGATCATGGATGAGACTATGCTGTGTGTTTCACATCAGAAATGGAGTTAAATCCCAGGCTCTGAGTCTTCCCACAAGCAAGACTTCGTTTCAGGTAAGGGCAGTCCCTTTTCTGCTCAAACGAACTACATCGTTCACGAAGCTCACACGTTTCTCATCTTAACTGACAAGCATTGGATGTTAGAGGACCAGTGCTTTGTTTCAGTTTCAGAAGAAGAGATGGACTAGATATGGTCCGTATGTATAGGAAATACCGTTCTTTTGTTCTCAGCACACTCACGTTTCCTGCTGTCTTAGAGACTTTAGAAAGCAAGAGACTTTAGAAAGCTCTAAAGGAGAGTGTGATCAATGGATGATTACACTGCTGTGTGTTTTACTTCAGAAATGGAGATAAATCCCATGCTCTGAGTCTTCCTACAAGCAAGACTTCAATTCAGGTAAGGGCAGTCACTTTTCTGCTCAAACGAACTACATCGTTCACGAAGCTCACACGTTTCTCATCTTAACTGAAAAGCATTGGATGTTAGAGGACCAGTGCTTTGTATCATTTTCAGAAGACGAGTTGGACTAGATATGGTCCTTATGTTAGGAAACACCGTTCTTTTGTTCTCAGCAAACTCACGTTTCCTGTTGTCTTAGAGACTCTAGAAAGCAAGAGCGTGCTTCTTTCTAAAGCAGAGTGTGATCCATGGATGAGAACTATGCTATGTGTTTGCCTTCAGAAATGGAGTTAAATCCCCGGCTCTGAGTCTTCCTACAAGCAAGACTTCATTTCAGGTAAGGGCAGTCAGTTTTGTGCTCAAACGAACTACATCGTTCACGAAGCTCACACGTTTCTCATCTTAACTGACAAGAATTGGATGTTAGAGGGTTAGTGCTTAGTATCAGTTTCAGAAGCAGATTTGGACTACATATGGTCCATATGTGTAGGAAACACCGATCTTTTGTTCTAGGCACACTCACGTTTCCTGCTCTCTTAGAGACTCTAGAAAGCAAGAGCGTGCTTCTCGCTCTAAAACAGAGTGTGATCATGGATGAGACTATGTTCTGTGTTTCACATCAGAAATGGAGTTAAATCCCAGGCTCTGAGTCTTCCCACAAGCATGACTTCGTTTCAGGTAAGGGCAGTCACTTTTCTGCTCAAACGAACTACATCGTTCAAGAAGCTCACACGTTTCTCATCTTAACTGACAAGCATTGGATGTTAGAGGACCAGTGCTTTGTTTCAGTTTCAGAAGAAGAGATGGACTAGATATGGTCCGTATGTGTAGGAAACACCGTTCTTTTGTTCTCAGCACACTCACGTTTCCTGCTGTCTTAGAGACTTTAGAAAGCAAGAGCTTGCTTCTCGCTCTAAAGGAGAGTGTGATCAATGGATGATTACACTGCTGTGTGTTTTACTTCAGAAATGGAGTTAAATCCCATGCTTTGAGTCTTCCTACAAGCAAGACTTCAATTCAGGTAAGGGCAGTCAATTTTCTGCTCAAACGAACTACATCGTTCATGAAGCTCACACGTTTCTCATCTTAACAGACAAGCATTGGATTTTAGAGGACCAGTGCTTTGTATCAGTTTCAGAAGCAGAGTTGGACTATATAATGTCTGTATGTGTAGGAAACACCGTTCTTTCGTTCTCAGCACACTCACGTTTCCTGCTGTCTTAGAGAATCTAGAAAGCAAGAGCGTGCTTCTCGCTCTAAAGCAGAGTGTGATCCATGGATGAGAACTATGCTATGTGTTTGCCTTCAGAAATGGAGTTAAATCCCAGGCTCTGAGTCTTCCTACAAGCAAGACTTCGTTTCAGGTAAGGGCAGTCAGTTTTGTGCTCAAACGAACTACATCGTTCACGAAGCTCACACGTTTCTCATCTTAACTGACAAGAATTGGATGTTAGAGGGTTAGTGCTTTGTATCAGTTTCAGAAGCAGATTTGGACTACATATGGTCCATATGTGTAGGAAACACCAATCTTTTGTTCTAGGCACACTCACATTTCCTGCTGTCTTAGAGACTCTAGAAAGCAAGAGCGTGCTTCTCGCTCTAAAACAGAGTGTGATCATGGATGAGACTATGCTGTGTGTTTCACATCAGAAATGGAGTTAAATCCCAGGCTCTGAGTCTTCCCACAAGCAAGACTTCGTTTCAGGTAAGGGCAGTCCCTTTTCTGCTCAAACGAACTACATCGTTCACGAAGCTCACACGTTTCTCATCTTAACTGACAAGCATTGGATGTTAGAGGAGCAGTGCTTTGTTTCAGTTTCAGAAGAAGAGATGGACTAGATATGGTCCGTATGTGTAGGAAACACCGTTCTTTTGTTCTCAGCACACTCACGTTTCCTGCTGTCTTAGAGACTTTAGAAAGCAAGAGCTTGCTTCTCGCTCTAAAGGAGAGTGTGATCAATGGATGATTACACTGCTGTGTGTTTTACTTCAGAAATGGAGATAAATCCCATGCTCTGAGTCTTCCTACAAGCAAGACTTCAATTCAGGTAAGGGCAGTCAATTTTCTGCTCAAACGAACTACATCGTTCACGAAGATCACACGTTTCTCATCTTAACTGAAAAGCATTGGATGTTAGAGGACCAGTGCTTTGTATCATTTTCAGAAGACGAGTTGGACTAGATATGGTCCTCATGTTAGGAAACACCGTTCTTTTGTTCTCAGCAAACTCACGTTTCCTGCTGTCTTAGAGACTCTAGAAAGCAAGAGCGTGCTTCTTTCTAAAGCAGAGTGTGATCCATGGATGAGAACAATGCTGTGTTTTCACTTTAGAAATGGAGTTAAATCCCAGGCTCTGAGTCTTCCTACAAGCAAGACTTCGTTTCAGGTAAGGGCAGTCAGTTTTCTGCTCAAAGGAACTACATCGTTCACGAAGTTCACACGTTTCTCATCTTAACTGACAAGCATTGGATGTTAGAGGGTCAGTGCTTTGTATCAGTTTCAGAAGCAGATTTGGACTACATATGGTCCATATGTGTAGGAAACACCAAATTTTTGTTCTGGGCACACTCACGTTTCCTGCTGTCTTAGAGACTCTAGAAAGAAGAGCATGCTTTTCGCTCAAAACAGAGTGTGATCCATGGATGACAGTATGCTGTGTGTTTCACTTCAGAAATGGAGTTAAATCCCAGACTCTCAAATTCCTACAAGCAAGAATTCGCTTCAGGTAAGGGCAGTCACTTTTCTGCTCAAACGAACTACATCGTTCACGAAGCTCACACGTTTCTCATCTTAATTGAGAAGCACTGGATGTTAGAGGACCAGTACTTTGTTTCAGTGTCAGAAGAAGAGTTGGATTAGATATGGTCCGTATGTGTAGGAAACACCGTTCTTTTGTTCTCAGCACACTCACGTTTCCTGCTGTCTTAGAGACTTTAGAAAGCAAGAGCGTGCTTCTCGCTCTAAAGGAGAGTGTGATCAATGGATGATTACACTGCTGTGTCTTTTACTTCAGAAATGGAGTTAAATCCCATACTCTGAGTCTTCCTACAAGCAAGACTTCAATTCAGGTAAGGGCAGTCACTTTTCTGCTCAAACGAACTACATCATTCACGAAGCTCACACGTTTCTCATCTTAACAGACAAGCATTGGATGTTAGAGGACCAGTGCTTTGTATCAGTTTCAGAAGCAGAGTTGGACTATATAATGTCCGTATGTGTAGGAAACACCGTTCTTTTTTTCTCAGCACACTCACGTTTCCTGCTGTCTTAGAGACTCTAGAAAGCATGAGCGTGCTTCTCGCTCTAAAGCAGAGTGTGATCCATGGATGAGAACTATGCTATGTGTTTGCCTTCAGAAATGGAGTTAAATCCCAGGCTCTGAGTCTTCCTACAAGCAAGACTTCGTTTCAGGTAAGGGCAGTCAGTTTTGTGCTCAAACGAACTACATCGTTCACGAAGCTCACACGTTTCTCATCTTAACTGACAAGAATTGGATGTTAGAGGGTTAGTGCTTTGTATCAGTTTCAGAAGCAGATTTGGACTACATATGGTCCATATGTGTAGGAAACACCGATCTTTTGTTCTAGGCACACTCACGTTTCCTGCTGTCTTAGAGACTCTAGAAAGCAAGAGCGTGCTTCTCGCTCTAAAACAGAGTGTGATCATGGATGAGACTATGCTGTGTGTTTCACATCAGAAATGGAGTTAAATCCCAGGCTCTGAGTCTTCCCACAAGCAAGACTTCGTTTCAGGTAAGGGCAGTCCCTTTTCTGCTCAAACGAACTACATCGTTCACGAAGCTCACACGTTTCTCATCTTAACTGACAAGCATTGGATGTTAGAGGACCAGTGCTTTGTTTCAGTTTCAAAAGAAGAGATGGACTAGATATGGTCCGTATGTGTAGGAAACACCGTTCTTTTGTTCTCAGCACACTCACGTTTCCTGCTGTCTTAGAGACTTTAGAAAGCAAGAGCTTGCTTCTCGCTCTAAAGGAGAGTGTGATCAATGGATGATTACACTGCTGTGTGTTTTACTTCAGAAATGGAGATAAATCCCATGCTCTGAGTCTTCCTACAAGCAAGACTTCAATTCAGGTAAGGGCAGTCACTTTTCTGCTCAAACGAACTACATCGTTCACGAAGCTCACACGTTTCTCATCTTAACTGAAAAGCATTGGATGTTAGAGGACCAGTGCTTTGTATCATTTTCAGAAGACGAGTTGGACTAGATATGGTCCTTATGTTAGGAAACACCGTTCTTTTGTTCTCAGCAAACTCACGTTTCCTGCTGTCTTAGAGACTCTAGAAAGCAAGAGCGTGCTTCTTTCTAAAGCAGAGTGTGATCCATGGATGAGAACTATGCTGTGTGTTTCACTTTAGAAATGGAGTTAAATCCCAGGCTCTGAGTCTTCCTACAAGCAAGACTTCGTTTCAGGTAAGGGCAGTCAGTTTTCTGCTCAAAGGAACTACATCGTTCACGAAGCTCACACGTTTCTCATCTTAACTGACAAGCATTGGATGTTAGAGGGTCAGTGCTTTGTATCACTTTCAGAAGCAGATTTGGACTACATATGGTCCATATGTGTAGGAAACACCAAATTTTTGTTCTGGGCACACTCACGTTTCCTGCTGTCTTAGAGACTCTAGAAAGAAGAGCATGCTTTTCGCTCAAAACAGAGTGTGATCCATGGATGACAGTGTGCTGTGTGTTTCACTTCAGAAATGGAGTTAAATCCCAGACTCTGAGTCTTCCTACAAGCAAGACTTCGCTTCAGGTAAGGGCAGTCTCTTTTCTGCTCAAACGAACTACATCGTTCACGAAGCTCACACGTTTCTCATCTTAATTGAGAAGCACTGGATGTTAGAGGACCAGTGCTTTGTTTCAGTGTCAGAAGAAGAGTTGGACTAGATATGGTCCGTATGTGTAGGAAACACCGTTCTTTTGTTCTCAGCACACTCACGTTTCCTGCTATCTTAGAGACTTTAGAAAGCAAGAGCGTGCTTCTCGCTCTAAAGGAGAGTGTGATCAATGGATGATTACACTGCTGTGTGTTTTACTTCAGAAATGGAGATAAATCCCATGCTCTGAGTCTTCCTACAAGCAAGACTTCAATTCAGGTAAGGGCAGTCACTTTTCTGCTCAAACGAACTACATCGTTCACGAAGCTCACACGTTTCTCATCTTAACTGAAAAGCATTGGATGTTAGAGGACCAGTGCTTTGTATCATTTTCAGAAGACGAGTTGGACTAGATATGGTCCTTATGTTAGGAAACACCGTTCTTTTGTTCTCAGCAAACTCACGTTTCCTGCTGTCTTAGAGACTCTAGAAAGCAAGAGCGTGCTTCTTTCTAAAGCAGAGTGTGATCCATGGATGAGAACTATGCTGTGTGTTTCACTTTAGAAATGGAGTTAAATCCCAGGCTCTGAGTCTTCCTACAAGAAAGACTTCGTTTCAGGTAAGGGCAGTCAGTTTTCTGCTCAAAGGAACTACATCGATCACGAAGCTCACACGTTTCTCATCTTAACTGACAAGCATTGGATGTTAGAGGGTCAGTGCTTTGTATCAGTTTCAGAAGCAGATTTGGACTACATATGGTCCCTATGTGTAGGAAACACCAAATTTTTGTTCTGGGCACACTCACGTTTCCTGCTGTCTTAGAGACTCTAGAAAGAAGAGCATGCTTTTCGCTCAAAACAGAGTGTGATCCATGGATGACAGTATGCTGTGTGTTTCACTTCAGAAATGGAGTTAAATCCCAGACTCTGAGTCTTCCTACAAGCAAGACTTCGCTTCAGGTAAGGGCAGTCTCTTTTCTGCTCAAACGAACTACATCGTTCACGAAGCTCACACGTTTCTCATCTTAATTGAGAAGCACTGGATGTTAGAGGACCAGTGCTTTGTTTCAGTGTCAGAAGAAGAGTTGGACTAGATATGGTCCGTATGTGTAGGAAACACCGTTCTTTTGTTCTCAGCACACTCACGTTTCCTGCTGTCTTAGAGACTTTAGAAAGCAAGAGCGTGCTTCTCGCTCTAAAGGAGAGTGTGATCAATGGATGATTACACTGCTGTGTGTTTTACTTCAGAAATGGAGATAAATCCCATGCTCTGAGTCTTCCTACAAGCAAGACTTCAATTCAGGTAAGGGCAGTCACTTTTCTGCTCAAACGAACTACATCGTTCACGAAGCTCACACGTTTCTCATCTTAACTGAAAAGCATTGGATGTTAGAGGACCAGTGCTTTGTATCATTTTCAGAAGACGAGTTAGACTAGATATGGTCCTTATGTTAGGAAACACCGTTCTTTTGTTCTCAGCAAACTCAGGTTTCCTGCTGTCTTAGAGACTCTAGAAAGCAAGAGCGTGCTTCTCGCTCTAAAACAGAGTGTGATCATGGATGAGACTATGCTGTGTGTTTCACATCAAAAATGGAGTTAAATCCCAGGCTCTGAGTCTTCCCACAAGCAAGACTTCGTTTCAGGTAAGGGCAGTCACTTTTCTGCTCAAACGAACTACATCGTTCACGAAGCTCACACGTTTCTCATCTTAACTGACAAGCATTGGATGTTAGAGGACCAGTGCTTTGTTTCAGTTTCAGAAGAAGAGATGGACTAGATATGGTCCGTATGTGTAGGAAATACCGTTCTTTTGTTCTCAGCACACTCACGTTTCCTGCTGTCTTAGAGACTTTAGAAAGCAAGAGCTTGCTTCTCGCTCTAAAGGAGAGTGTGATCAATGGATGATTACACTGCTGTGTGTTTTACTTCAGAAATGGAGTTAAATCCCATGCTCTGAGTCTTCCTACAAGCAAGACTTCAATTCAGGTAAGGGCAGTCACTTTTCTGCTCAAACGAACTACATCGTTCACGAAGCTCACACGTTTCTCATCTTAACTGACAAGCATTGGATGTTTGAGGGTCAGTGCTTTGTATCAGTTTCAGAAGCAGATTTGGACTACATATGGTCCATATGTGTAGGAAACACCAATCTTTTGTTCTGGGCACACTCACGTTTCCTGCTGTATTAGAGACTCTAGAAAGCAAGAGCGTGCTTTTCGCTCAAAACAGAGTGTGATCCATGGATGACAGTATGCTGTGTGTTTCACTTCAGAAATGGAGTTAAATCCCAGACTCTCAGTCTTCCTACAAGCAAGACTTCGCTTCAGGTAAGGGCAGTCACTTTTCTGCTCAAACGAACTACATCGTTCACGAAGCTCACACGTTTCTCATCTTAATTGAGAAGCACTGGATGTTAGAGGACCAGTACTTTGTTTCAGTGTCAGAAGAAGAGTTGGATTAGATATGGTCCGTATGTGTAGGAAACACCGTTCTTTTGTTCTCAGCACACTCACGTTTCCTGCTGTCTTAGAGACTTTAGAAAGCAAGAGCGTGCTTCTCGCTCTAAAGGAGAGTGTGATCAATGGATGATTACACTGCTGTGTGTTTTACTTCATTAATGGAGTTAAATCCCATACTCTGAGTCTTCCTACAAGCAAGACTTCAATTCAGGTAAGGGAAGTCACTTATCTGCTCAAACGAACTACATCATTCACGAAGCTCACACGTTTCTCATCTTAACTGACAAGCATTGGATGTAAGATGGTCAGTGCTTTTTTTCAGTTTCAGAAGCAGATTTGGACTAGATATGGTCCATATGTGTAGGAAACACACATCTTTTGTTGTGGGCACACTCAGATTTCATGCTGTATTAGAGACTGTAGAAAGCAAGAGTGAGTTTCTCGCTCTAAAGCAGAATGTGATCCATGGATGAGAACTATGCTGTGTGTTTGCCTTCAGAAATGGACTTAAATCCCAGGCTCTGTGTCTTCCTACAAGCAAGACTTCGTTTCAGGTAAGGGCAGTCACTTTTCAGCTCAAACGAACTACATCGTTCACTGAGCTCACACGTTTCTCTTCTTAACAGACAAGCATTGGATGTTAGAGGACCAGTGCTTTGTATGAGTTTCAGAAGCAGAGTTGGACTATATAATGTCCGTATGTGTAGGAAACACCGTTCTTTTGTTCTCAGCACACTCACGTTTCCTGCTGTCTTAGAGACTCTAGAAAGCAAGAGCGTGCTTCTCGCTCTAAAGCAGAGTGTGATCCATGGATGAGAACTATGCTATGTGTTTGCCTTCAGAAATGGAGTTAAATCCCAGGCTCTGAGTCTTCCTACAAGCAAGACTTCGTTTCAGGTAAGGGCAGTCAGTTTTGTGCTCAAACGAACTACATCGTTCACGAAGCTCACACGTTTCTCATCTTAACTGACAAGAATTGGATGTTAGAGGGTTAGTGCTTTGTATCAGTTTCAGAAGCAGATTTGGACTACATATGGTCCATATGTGTAGGAAACACCGATCTTTTGTTCTAGGCACACTCACGTTTCCTGCTCTCTTAGAGACTCTAGAAAGCAAGAGCGTGCTTCTCGCTCTAAAACAGAGTGTGATCATGGATGAGACTATGCTGTGTGTTTCACATCAGAAATGGAGTTAAATCCCAGGCTCTGAGTCTTCCCACAAGCAAGACTTCGTTTCAGGTAAGGGCAGTCACTTTTCTGCTCAAACGAGCTACATCGTTCAAGAAGCTCACACGTTTCTCATCTTAACTGACAAGCATTGGATGTTAGAGGACCAGTGCTTTGTTTCAGTTTCAGAAGAAGAGATGGACTAGATATGGTCCGTATGTGTAGGAAACACCGTTCTTTTGTTCTCAGCACACTCACGTTTTCTGCTGTCTTAGAGATTTTAGAAAGCAAGAGCTTGCTTCTCGCTCTAAAGGAGAGTGTGATCAATGGATGATTACACTGCTGTGTGTTTTACTTCAGAAATGGAGTTAAATCCCAGGCTCTGAGTCTTCCTACAAGCAAGACTTCAATTCAGGTAAGGGCAGTCACTTTTCTGCTCAAACGAACTACATCGTTCACGAAGCTCACACGTTTCTCATCTTAACTGAAAAGCATTGGATGTTAGAGGACCAGTGCTTTGTATCATTTTCAGAAGACGAGTTGGACTAGATATGGTCCTTATGTTAGGAAACACCGTTCTTTTGTTCTCAGCAAACTCACGTTTCCTGCTGTCTTAGAGACTCTAGAAAGAAGAGCATGCTTTTCGCTCAAAACAGAGTGTGATCCATGGATGACAGTATGCTGTGTGTTTCACTTCAGAAATGGAGTTAAATCCCAGACTCTGAGTCTTCCTACAAGCAAGACTTCGCTTCAGGTAAGGGCAGTCTCTTTTCTGTTCAAATGAACTACATCGTTCACGAAGCTCACACGTTTCTCATCTTAATTGAGAAGCACTGGATGTTAGAGGACCAGTGCTTTGTTTCAGTGTCAGAAGAAGAGTTGGACTAGATATGGTCCGTATGTGTAGGAAACACCGTTCTTTTGTTCTCAGCACACTCACGTTTCCTGCTGTCTTAGAGACTTTAGAAAGCAAGAGCGTGCTTCTCGCTCTAAAGGAGAGTGTGATCAATGGATGATTACACTGCTGTGTGTTTTACTTCATTAATGGAGTTAAATCCCATACTCTGAGTCTTCCTACAAGCAAGACTTCAATTCAGGTAAGGGAAGTCACTTATCTGCTCAAACGAACTACATCATTCACGAAGCTCACACGTTTCTCATCTTAACTGACAAGCATTGGATGTAAGATGGTCAGTGCTTTTTTTCAGTTTCAGAAGCAGATTTGGACTACATATGGTCCATATGTGTAGGAAACACACATCTTTTGTTCTGGGCACACTCAGATTTCATGCTGTATTAGAGACTGTAGAAAGCAAGAGTGAGTTTCTCGCTCTAAAGCAGAGTGTGATCCATGGATGAGAACTATGCTGTGTGTTTGCCTTCAGAAATGGACTTAAATCCCAGGCTCTGTGTCTTCCTACAAGCAAGACTTCGTTTCAGGTAAGGGCAGTCACTTTTCAGCTCAAACGAACTACATCGTTCACTGAGCTCACACGTTTCTCTTCTTAACAGTCAAGCATTGGATGTTAGAGGACCAGTGCTTTGTATCAGTTTCAGAAGCAGAGTTGGACTATATAATGTCCGTATGTGTAGGAAACACCGTTCTTTTGTTCTCAGCACACTCACGTTTCCTGCTGTCTTAGAGACTCTAGAAAGCAAGAGCGTGCTTCTCGCTCTAAAGCAGAGTGTGATCCATGGATGAGAACTATGCTATGTGTTTGCCTTCAGAAATGGAGTTAAATCCCAGGCTCTGAGTCTTCCTACAAGCAAGACTTCGTTTCAGGTAAGGGAAGTCAGTTTTGTGCTCAAACGAACTACATCGTTCACGAAGCTCACACGTTTCTCATCTTAACTGACAAGAATTGGATGTTAGAGGGTTAGTGCTTTGTATCAGTTTCAGAAGCAGATTTGGACTACATATGGTCCATATGTGTAGGAAACACCGATCTTTTGTTCTAGGCACACTCACGTTTCCTGCTCTCTTAGAGACTCTAGAAAGCAAGAGCGTGCTTCTCGCTCTAAAACAGAGTGTGATCATGGATGAGACTATGCTGTGTGTTTCACATCAGAAATGGAGTTAAATCCCAGGCTCTGAGTCTTCCCACAAGCAAGACTTCGTTTCAGGTAAGGGCAGTCACTTTTCTGCTCAAATGAACTACATCGTTCAAGAAGCTCACACGTTTCTCATCTTAACTGACAAGCATTGGATGTTAGAGGACCAGTGCTTTGTTTCAGTTTCAGAAGAAGAGATGGACTAGATATGGTCCGTATGTGTAGGAAATACCGTTCTTTTGTCCTCAGCACACTCACGTTTCCTGCTGTCTTAGAGACTTTAGAAAGCAAGAGCTTGCTTCTCGCTCTAAAGGAGAGTGTGATCAATGGATGATTACACTGCTGTGTGTTTTACTTCAGAAATGGAGTTAAATCCCATGCTCTGAGTCTTCCTACAAGCAAGACTTCAATTCAGGTAAGGGCAGTCACTTTTCTGCTCAAATGAACTACATCGTTCACGAAGCTCACACGTTTCTCATCTTAACTGACAAGCATTGGATGTTAGAGGGTCCGTGCTTTGTATCAGTTTCAGAAGCAGATTTGGACTACATATGGTCCATATGTGTAGGAAACACCAATCTTTTGTTCTGGGCACACTCACGTTTCCTGCTGTATTAGAGACTCTAGAAAGCAAGAGCGTGCTTTTCGCTCAAAACAGAGTGTGATCCATGGATGACAGTATGCTGTGTGTTTCACTTCAGAAATGGAGTTAAATCCCAGACTCTCAGTCTTCCTACAAGCAAGACTTCGCTTCAGGTAAGGGCAGTCACTTTTCTGCTCAAACGAACTACATCGTTCACGAAGCTCACACGTTTCTCATCTTAATTGAGAAGCACTGGATGTTAGAGGACCAGTACTTTGTTTCAGTGTCAGAAGAAGAGTTGGACTAGATATGGTCCGTATGTGTAGGAAACACCGTTCTTTTGTTCTCAGCACACTCACGTTTCCTGCTGTCTTAGAGACTTTAGAAAGCAAGAGCGTGCTTCTCGCTCTAAAGGAGAGTGTGATCAATGGATGATTACACTGCTGTGTGTTTTACTTCATTAATGGAGTTAAATCCCATACTCTGAGTCTTCCTACAAGCAAGACTTCAATTCAGGTAAGGGAAGTCACTTATCTGCTCAAACGAACTACATCATTCACGAAGCTCACACGTTTCTCATCTTAACTGACAAGCATTGGATGTAAGATGGTCAGTGCTTTTTTTCAGTTTCAGAAGCAGATTTGGACTACATATGGTCCATATGTGTAGGAAACACACATCTTTTGTTCTGGGCACACTCAGATTTCATGCTGTATTAGAGACTGTAGAAAGCAAGAGTGAGTTTCTCGCTCTAAAGCAGAGTGTGATCCATGGATGAGAACTATGCTGTGTGTTTGCCTTCAGAAATGGACTTAAATCCCAGGCTCTGTGTCTTCCTACAAGCAAGACTTCGTTTCAGGTAAGGGCAGTCACTTTTCAGCTCAAACGAACTACATCGTTCACTGAGCTCACACGTTTCTCTTCTTAACAGACAAGCATTGGATGTTAGAGGACCAGTGCTTTGTATCAGTTTCAGAAGCAGAGTTGGACTATATAATGTCCGTATGTGTAGGAAACACCGTTCTTTTGTTCTCAGCACACTCACGTTTCCTGCTGTCTTAGAGACTCTAGAAAGCAAGAGCGTGCTTCTCGCTCTAAAGCAGAGTGTGATCCATGGATGAGAACTATGCTATGTGTTTGCCTTCAGAAATGGAGTTAAATCCCAGGCTCTGAGTCTTCCTACAAGCAAGACTTCGTTTCAGGTAAGGGCAGTCAGTTTTGTGCTCAAACGAACTACATCGTTCACGAAGCTCACACGTTTCTCATCTTAACTGACAAGAATTGGATGTTAGAGGGTTAGTGCTTTGTATCAGTTTCAGAAGCAGATTTGGACTACATATGGTCCATATGTGTAGGAAACACCGATCTTTTGTTCTAGGCACACTCACGTTTCCTGCTCTCTTAGAGACTCTAGAAAGCAAGAGCGTGCTTCTCGCTCTAAAACAGAGTGTGATCATGGATGAGACTATGCTGTGTGTTTCACATCAGAAATGGAGTTAAATCCCAGGCTCTGAGTCTTCCCACAAGCAAGACTTCGTTTCAGGTAAGGGCAGTCACTTTTCTGCTCAAATGAACTACATCGTTCAAGAAGCTCACACGTTTCTCATCTTAACTGACAAGCATTGGATGTTAGAGGACCAGTGCTTTGTTTCAGTTTCAGAAGAAGAGATGGACTAGATATGGTCCGTATGTGTAGGAAACACCGTTCTTTTGTTCTCAGCACACTCACGTTTCCTGCTGTCTTAGAGATTTTAGAAAGCAAGAGCTTGCTTCTCGCTCTAAAGGAGAGTGTGATCAATGGATGATTACACTGCTGTGTGTTTTACTTCAGAAATGGAGTTAAATCCTTTGCTCTGAGTCTTCCTACAAGCAAGACTTCAATTCAGGTAAGGGCAGTCACTTTTCTGCTCAAACGAACTACATCGTTCACGAATCTCACACGTTTCTCATCTTAACTGAAAAGCATTGGATGTTAGAGGACCAGTGCTTTGTATCATTTTCAGAAGACGAGTTGGACTAGATATGGTCCTTATGTTAGGAAACACCGTTCTTTTTTTCTCAGCAAACTCACGTTTCCTGCTGTCTTAGAGACTCTAGAAAGAAGAGCATGCTTTTCGCTCAAAACAGAGTGTGATCCATGGATGACAGTATGCTGTGTGTTTCACTTCAGAAATGGAGTTAAATCCCAGACTCTGAGTCTTCCTACAAGCAAGACTTCACTTCAGGTAAGGGCAGTCTCTTTTCTGCTCAAACGAACTACATCGTTCACGAAGCTCACACGTTTCTCATCTTAACTGACAAGCATTTGATGTAAGATGGTCAGTGCTTTGTATCAGTTTCAGAAGCAGATTTGGACTACATATGGTCCATATGTGTAGGAAACACCGATCTTTTGTTCTAGGCACACTCACATTTCATGCTGTCTTAGAGACTCTAGAAAGCAAGAGCGTGCTTCTCGCTCTAAAACAGAGTGTGATCATGGATGAGACTATGCTGTGTGTTTCACATCAGAAATGGAGTTAAATCCCAGGCTCTGAGTCTTCCCACAAGCAAGACTTCGTTTCAGGTAAGGGCAGTCACTTTTCTGCTCAAACGAACTACATCGTTCACGAAGCTCACACGTTTCTCATCTTAACTGACAAGCATTGGATGTTAGAGGACCAGTGCTTTGTTTCAGTTTCAGAAGAAGAGATGGACTAGATATGGTCCGTATGTGTAGGAAATACCGTTCTTTTGTCCTCAGCACACTCACGTTTCCTGCTGTCTTAGAGACTTTAGAAAGCAAGAGCTTGCTTCTCGCTCTAAAGGAGAGTGTGATCAATGGATGATTACACTGCTGTGTGTTTTACTTCAGAAATGGAGTTAAATCCCATGCTCTGAGTCTTCCTACAAGCAAGACTTCAATTCAGGTAAGGGCAGTCACTTTTCTGCTCAAACGAACTACATCGTTCACGAAGCTCACACGTTTCTCATCTTAACTGACAAACATTGGATGTTAGAGGGTCAGTGCTTTGTATCAGTTTCAGAAGCAGATTTGGACTACATATGGTCCATATGTGTAGGAAACACCAATCTTTTGTTCTGGGCACACTCACGTTTCCTGCTGTATTAGAGACTCTAGAAAGCAAGAGCATGCTTTTCGCTCAAAACAGAGTGTGATCCATGGATGACAGTATGCTGTGTGTTTCACTTCAGAAATGGAGTTAAATCCCAGACTCTCAGTCTTCCTACAAGCAAGACTTCGCTTCAGGTAAGGGCAGTCACTTTTCTGCTCAAACGAACTACATCGTTCACGAAGCTCACACGTTTCTCATCTTAATTGAGAAGCACTGGATGTTAGAGGACCAGTACTTTGTTTCAGTGTCAGAAGAAGAGTTGGACTAGATATGGTCCGTATGTGTAGGAAACACCGTTCTTTTGTTCTCAGCACACTCACGTTTCCTGCTGTCTTAGAGACTTTAGAAAGCAAGAGCGTGCTTCTCGCTCTAAAGGAGAGTGTGATCAATGGATGATTACACTGCTGTGTGTTTTACTTCAGAAATGGAGTTAAATCCCATGCTCTGAGTCTTCCTACAAGCAAGACTTCAAATCAGGTAAGGGCAGTCACTTTTCTGCTCAAACGAACTACATCGTTCACGAAGCTCACACGTTTCTCATCTTAACAGACAAGCATTGGATTTTAGAGGACCAGTGCTTTGTATCAGTTTCAGAAGCAGAGTTGGACTATATATGGTCCATATGTGTAGGAAACACTGATCTTTTGTTCTAGGCACACTCACGTTTCCTGCTCTCTTAGAGACTCTAGAAAGCAAGAGCGTGCTTCTCGCTCTAAAACAGAGTGTGATCATGGATGAGACTATGCTGTGTGTTTCACATCAGAAATGGAGTTAAATCCCAGGCTCTGAGTCTTCCCACAAGCAAGACTTCGTTTCAGGTAAGGGCAGTCACTTTTCTGCTCAAACCAACTACATCGTTCAAGAAGCTCACACGTTTCTCATCTTAACTGACAAGCATTGGATGTTAGAGGACCAGTGCTTTGTTTCAGTTTCAGAAGAAGAGATGGACTAGATATGGTCCGTATGTGTAGGAAACACCGTTCTTTTGTTCTCAGCACACTCACGTTTCCTGCTGTCTTAGAGATTTTAGAAAGCAAGCGCTTGCTTCTCGCTCTAAAGGAGAGTGTGATCAATGGATGATTACACTGCTGTGTGTTTTACTTCAGAAATGGAGTTAAATCCCATGCTCTGAGTCTTCCTACAAGCAAGACTTCAAATCAGGTAAGGGCAGTCACTTTTCTGCTCAAACGAACTACATCGTTCACGAAGCTCACACGTTTCTCATCTTAACAGACAAGCATTGGATTTTAGAGGACCAGTGCTTTGTATCAGTTTCAGAAGCAGAGTTGGACTATATAATGTCCGTATGTAGGAAACACCGTTCTTTTGTTCTCAGCACACTCACGTTTCCTGCTGTCTTACAGACTCTAGAAAGCAAGAGCGTGCTTCTCGCTCTAAAGCAGAGTGTGATCCATGGATGAGAACTATGCTATGTGTTTGCCTTCAGAAATGGAGTTAAATCCCAGGCTCTGAGTCTTCCTACAAGCAAGACTTCAATTCAGGTAAGGGCAGTCACTTTTCTGCTCAAACGAACTACATCGTTCATGAAGCTCACACGTTTCTCATCTTAACAGACAAGCATTGGATTTTAGAGGACCAGTGCTTTGTTTCAGTTTCAGAAGAAGAGATGGACTATATAATGTCCGTATGTGTAGGAAACACCGTTCTTTTGTTCTCAGCACACTCACGTTTCCTGCTGTCTTAGAGACTTTAGAAAGCAAGAGCTTGCTTCTCGCTCTAAAGGAGAGTGTGATCAATGGATGATTACACTGCTGTGTGTTTTACTTCAGAAATGGAGTTAAATCCCATGCTTTGAGTCTTCCTATAAGCAAGACTTCAATTCAGGTAAGGGCAGTCACTTTTCTGCTCAAACGAACTACATCGTTCATGAAGCTCACACGTTTCTCATCTTAACAGACAAGCATTGGATTTTAGAGGACCAGTGCTTTGTATCAGTTTCAGAAGCAGAGTTGGACTATATAATGTCTGTATGTGTAGGAAACACCGTTCTTTTGTTCTCAGCACACTCACGTTTCCTGCTGTCTTAGAGACTTTAGAAAGCAAGAGCGTGCTTCTCGCTCTAAAGGAGAGTGTGATCAATGGATGATTACACTGCTGTGTGTTTTACTTCAGAAATGGAGTTAAATCCCATGCTCTGAGTCTTCCTACAAGCAAGACTTCAATTCAGGTAAGGGCAGTCACTTTTCTGCTCAAACGAACTACATCGTTCACGAAGCTCACACGTTTCTCATCTTAACTGACAAGCATTGGATGTTAGAGGGTCAGTGCTTTGTATCAGTTTCAGAAGCAGATTTGGACTACATATGGTCCATATGTTTAGGAAACACCAATCTTTTGTTCTGGGCACACTCACGTTTCCTGCTGTATTAGAGACTCTAGAAAGCAAGAGCGTGCTTTTCGCTCAAAACAGAGTGTGATCCATGGATGACAGTATGCTGTGTGTTTCACTTCAGAAATGGAGTTAAATCCCAGACTCTCAGTCTTCCTACAAGCAAGAATTCGCTTCAGGTAAGGGCAGTCAGTTTTGTGCTCAAACGAACTACATCGTTCACGAAGCTCACACGTTTCTCATCTTAATTGAGAAGCACTGGATGTTAGAGGACCAGTACTTTGTTTCAGTGTCAGAAGAAGAGTTGGACTAGATATGGTCCGTATGTGTAGGAAACACCGTTCTTTTGTTCTCAGCACACTCACGTTTCATGCTGTCTTAGAGACTTTAGAAAGCAAGAGCGTGCTTCTCGCTCTAAAGGAGAGTGTGATCAATGGATGATTACACTGCTGTGTCTTTTACTTCAGAAATGGAGTTAAATCCCATACTCTGAGTCTTCCTACAAGCAAGACTTCAATTCAGGTAAGGGCAGTCACTTTTCTGCTCAAACGAACTACATCATTCACGAAGCTCACACGTTTCTCATCTTAACAGACAAGCATTGGATGTTAGAGGACCAGTGCTTTGTATCAGTTTCAGAAGCAGAGTTGGACTATATAATGTCCGTATGTGTAGCAAACACCGTTCTTTTTTTCTCAGCACACTCACGTTTCCTGCTGTCTTAGAGAATCTAGAAAGCAAGAGCGTGCTTCTCGCTCTAAAGCAGAGTGTGATCCATGGATGAGAACTATGCTATGTGTTTGCCTTCAGAAATGGAGTTAAATCCCAGGCTCTGAGTCTTCCTACAAGCAAGACTTCGTTTCAGGTAAGGGCAGTCAGTTTTGTGCTCAAACGAACTACATCGTTCACGAAGCTCACACGTTTCTCATCTTAACTGACAAGAATTGGATGTTAGAGGGTTAGTGCTTTGTATCAGTTTCAGAAGCAGATTTGGACTACATATGGTCCATATGTGTAGGAAACGCCGATCTTTTGTTCTAGGCACACTCACGTTTCCTGCTCTCTTAGAGACTCTAGAAAGCAAGAGCGTGCTTCTCGCTCGAAAACAGAGTGTGATCATGGATGAGACTATGCTGTGTGTTTCACATCAGAAATGGAGTTAAATCCCAGGCTCTGAGTCTTCCCACAAGCAAGAAACTCGTTTCAGGTAAGGGCAGTCACTTTTCTGCTCAAACGAACTACATCGTTCAAGAAGCTCACACGTTTCTCATCTTAACTGACAAGCATTGGATGTTAGAGGACCAGTGCTTTGTATCAGTTTCAGAAGCAGAGTTGGACTATATAATGTCCGTATGTGTAGCAAAAACCGTTCTTTTTTTCTCAGCACACTCACGTTTCCTGCTGTCTTAGAGAATCTAGAAAGCAAGAGCGTGCTTCTCGCTCTAAAGCAGAGTGTGATCCATGGATGAGAACTATGCTATGTGTTTGCCTTCAGAAATGGAGTTAAATCCCATGATCTGAGTCTTCCTACAAGCAAGACTTCATTTCAGGTAAGGGCAGTCACTTTTCTGCTCAAAGGAACTACATCGTTCACAAAGCTCACAGGTTTCTCATCTTAACTGACAAGCATTGGATGTTAGAGGAACAGTGCTTTGTATCTGTTTCAGAAGCAGAGTTGGACTAGATATGGTCCCTATGTGTAGGAAACACCGTTCTTTTGTTCTCAGCACACTCACGTTTCCTGCTGTCTTAGAGACTTTAGAAAGCAAGAGCGTGCTTCTCGCTCTAAAGCAGAGTGTGATCCATGGATGAGAACACTGCTCTGTGTTTCACATCAGAAATGGAGTTAAATCCCAGGCTCTGAGTCCTCCTACAAGCAAGACTTCGTTTCAGGTAAGGGCAGTCACTTTTCTGCTCAAACGAACTACATCGTTCACTGAGCTCACACGTTTCTCATCTTAACTGACCAGCATTGGAAGTTAG